>PVHY01007412.1:0-67571 GCA_004024945.1 Uropsilus gracilis
TAGATGGGTATATACATATATATATGTATATATATACACATATATATCTCCCCATTCTGCAACAAAGTGCCCATTTATTACATTTTCACACCCAATACATGTAATATTATGTGTTAATGGCTAGATGGGTATATACATATATATATGTATATATATACACATATATATCTCCCCATTCTGCAACAAAGTGCCCATTTATGTACATTTTCACACCCAATACATGTAATATTATGTGTTAATGGCTAGATGGGTATATACATATATATGTATATATATACATATATATATCTCCCCATTCTGCAACAAAGTGCCCATTTATTACATTTTCACACCCAATACATGTAATATTATGTGTTAATGGATAGATGGGAATTACTTTCTCTGCTTGACAGAGGGGAACATGAGCCCTCAAGAGGGGAAAGGTGCCACCAGCATCATCTCAGTGTATGAATACGTACAAGGTCTCAGCCTCCTGAGAGAGAGTCCAGGCTCCTGATCCTTCCTTCATAAACCTCACCATCTCAGGGCCACTCTATTGCCCTCACTATCTGTGCTGCACTTTCTGGACACAGTAATGGAAGAGGCAGAGGAAGGTAGGGGGTAGTGTGGATTCTGCTTTCCGTTTGTTTAAATCTCAGCTGGTAGTCCTTTGCCCACTCAAGGAGAACAAGCTGCTTCCTCAACCCCAAATGGACCCCTGAAAAGCTGCCTGTCCTCTCCTCTGAACAGAGCCAGGGAGCTCTGGGGCAGGTCTCACTTCCATCCTTCAGGGAAAAACTCAGACTGTCCCAATTGCCTGGCCAACGCCAAGGTATCCTTCAAAAGCCTGCCTATCACTCTCCCCTAGGTCCTTTCTGCTGCCCATTCTGGACAGAATTCATCCCCCTATACTCAAGGCTTAATTAACCTCTGCCGTCCTCTTCTGTGGTCTACACAGTCTGCTCCCACCGCTTGAATCACATTAAATGCTTACAAATCTACTGATCTATGAGTTTCTCAAAGGAAATGGCCAAACTTAAGCTAAAATCCAGAAAAAAATTTCAGTAGAATTTGTGTGAAGGCTGGTCCTCTGCTCTGGATATATTCACTGTTGCCCTACTTGGGTCCCCTCTTCCCACCTTTAAACTGTCTTCTATAAACCTAAAAGCAATGATAACTTATTGTATCAATAAACAATAATTTACAATTATATGCAATTTACTAAAGTCCTGCTGTGTGTGAGGAACTGTTCTGGGTATTGGATAGTATTATCTTATTCAGTTCCTCTATAACATAGCAACATAGGTATTATTTAGTTTACAGAAGTGGAAATAGGGTTGAGATAATTAAGTAATATAAGTCCTCCCATTCATTCATTCATCTGTTCATTCATTCATTCATTCATTCATTCAGATATTTATGGACAACTTCCCATGTGGCTGAGGTTTGAACTCAGATCTGCCTAACCTGAATCTCTCAAAATGCCCGTGTAACTCCTAATCTTGCCCACAAATTAGTGTAAATATCCTGGGGAGGCTCTTGGCCCTGGGGGTGCTGATTTAGCAGCTCTGAACCAGGATCTGGAGATCTTCATGTTTAACAAGCTCACACATGAATGTGATGCTGGTGGCGGATGAAGTACATTTTGAGAGGCCCTGGTCAGCTTGATACAAGGTGTACAGAGCAAATTCTTGCTGAGAAGGGCATCTGTCAGCCTAGTGAAAATGGCAGGTGGTGGAGAGCTCTATGACATTAGATGTCAATCATTCCAGGGTCCATTAGAAGCAGAGCCTGACGGGGGAACAACTCCACAGTCTCTGCAGGTGAGGCATCACCAGCCCCACACGAGTCACAGAGCACCATTCTCCCAGCACAGCGACAAATTATCTGTGAATTGCTTCTCCGGCAGGGGGCCCAGAAAACCACACAGCTGAACCTGAGCTCCCAAAGGTCACAACTCGGGAAGTCCCAGGAGGGGCAGTATCACATCCCAATGGGACCCAGGCTGGTGCTAATCCACCTGCAGCTGCCCAGGTGCAGCTCTTAAGCCACCACACCTGTGCTAATCAACCAATATGTGTCTCCACCCTTCAGTGCTCATCTGACCCCTTCACTAAGCACATAAGCGCATGACCCCTTCACTAAGCACCACTCTTCCCCCACCTCCAGTTTGGGGCTTACCTCCATCCAGGCTGCGGGACATTGTGTACCGTTTGCTCGAGGAACGCTCGAAGAAAGGTGCAGGCCGGTCGATGAGGGCACTGGCCTGGCGGGTCTGTGCCTGGGTCCTCCCACTATACCGGAACTTGGAGCCCATCACCAGGAAGCCCTTGGGTGGGGGCTCGGGGGACACCAGCCTGTGATGGGTGGATGAAGGGGAGGTGGGCCATCAGATCTGCATTGCCAGGCCCAAAGGCTGTGCCACAACTAGACTCTCACTCCACTATCCCATCAGCTCTGACACCACTAAGTGGTCCAGAAGGGGAGGACTTGCGAAAAGAGGAAAGAGGCCTCTCCTTGAGTCCCTAGCTCCTCCTGCTGTTCTCTCTCCTCACCAACACAGATGTAACGCACACAATCTCACACCCCTGCCTCCTCCACTCCCTGGACCCAGGGTTAGGCTCACCGGAAGAAGGTGTGGTGCTCGATGCAGACCTTCCACAGTCTCTTGGCCGACCGGTGGTTGGGGAGCTTAAAGCCAATGGTGCTCTCGAACTGCTCATACTGCCAACCAAGAAGGCTGGGTGAGAAGCAAAGCCCAGCCTACTCTTACCACCAGCCCAGCCTTTTCTGAACCTCTTCTCAGGCACATGCACCTCTGACCTGTGCATTTACTGATTTATACATTTACTCGATAAGGTAATTTAGTTCTTAGTCCATACAGGCCCAGAGTTAAACAGATACATCATGGTAACCAAGGTAGAAGATTCTCAGGGTAGAGGGTAGGGGACCCCATAATACATAAGTGAGCAAGATAACTTCAGAGGCTGGCAAAGGCATGAAGGGGTAAGACGGACCCGTGTGGTGTAATCAGGCACAGGGGTTATATGGCATTTTAGAAAGTGTGAACAGAGGATCTTTGAGCAGAGATCTGAAAGATGGGGAAGGAGCCAGCTATGTGAGAAGGTGGAAAAGGGAGTTTTGTATAGAGGGAACATCAAAGGCAAAGAGTTCCTGGTAGGGAAAGAGCTTGGTTTATTCAAGAATCTCAGAAGCCAAAGGGGCAAGTATGCAGGGGGCAGGGGCATGTGGCAGAGAGAAGTGGAGAGACAGATGGCGCAGATGGAGTTTGGACTTCAGCCTAAGAACCAAGAGCTTTTGAAAGGTTTAAGCCAGGAGTGGGATGGGGGGGTGGGTTTGATGTGAGCTGATGGAAGGGAGTTTCAAGCTAGGAGGAAAATTACCCAAAGTGACAATGGAGTCAGGGAGGACAGTGTGAGGGAGTCTGTGTAGCATGTGGATGAGGAATGCAGGTGTTGGTGGCTGGTGTGGTGGAGAGGAAAGAAGCAGGAGCCTCATATTTGTCCTAGAGGAATAAATGAATGGACTCTTTGATGGGTGAGTTGTGGAAGATGAATGTATACCTGTTTGCGTGTATACATACATGTGCACACAGGTAGGTACCCATGTGTATCTCCATATATGTACACATGTGAGTGCTACGTGTGAGGAAATATATGCCTGATTCTCAGCCAGTCCTGATAGAAGAGCAGGCCATTGGCACAGACTCGAGCACAATGTCGATGCCTGCAGAGTCCTGTGTGCGCAGGGGCTATGGACTGGCAGGCCCAGAATCCATGCCTACTGGCAGCCTGCCACCTGCTCCCAAAACCCCTCCCTGCAATCTGCTTGCAGAGAGACTTCAGGCCATGAGCCTCATCTATTCATTGAGCCACATAACCTGAACATATGTGGTTATCTTTAAATATTGCTCATAGGTTGGGCACATGCACAGGTGCAGGCACACGCCTATGGCGGAAAGTCTCCTCACAGCCCCTAGAGGGATCTCTTCCCACCAGCACCCCATTTGTGTACCTTGGGCAGGAAAAAGCCCAGGTCAGGATGCCAGAGTCTCTCCAGTCTAGACAATTATGATGAGAGGAAAGAATTTGCAAGCCAGACTTACCTCCCCTGGCCGGATCTTGATATAGAAGTTACTCCTCTTGTAGGAGATCTTGAGAATCTTGGGCCAGGCGAAGCGGTTGATTCTCAGTCGGTCCCGATAGATGAGCAAGCCATTGGCACAGACTCCTAGCATGATGTCAATACCCTCAGAGTCCTGTATGGGAAGGGACTATGGAACAACAGGCCGGGGATCCGTGCCTGGGGGCAGCCTGTCACCTGCTCCCAAAAACCCTCCCTGAAATCTGCTTGTGATGAGACTTCAGGAATGGGGCTTGAGCCCAAAATGGAACCCTACTAGCCAATTTCTCATATAGTCATTCAGTCATTCATTTTGTCAGTTATTTACCCATTCAATCTCAGCTCACTCATTCATCTACCCAACCCAGCAAATATTTAGTGCTAGGTCATGTGCTATGTGCTGTGTGCTCAGGACACAGAAATAAACAAAGGCCAACATTCTTCCCTTCATAATGCTCCCAATCTAGTGGTGGAACAACAGGCTCATAAATGGAATACAGGGAGCGAATAATAAAGGCCATAAGGAAATAAAGGACTATGGAGCTTTGAGGCATGAGAAATGAGGATAGAAAAGGCTTCAGGTAGGAGGCAATGGAGGGTGTGGCATACCAAGTCCTCCGGCAGGATCTTGTGTTCCCTCAGAGGCACTACCCAGACATTACGGTAACCCTGGGACTCAGTGGTACCTTAGCATGGTGCAGGTCTACTCCATACATGGAAAGCTTCTTGGCGTTCTCTAGGAAGTGGATTTCTGCTTCTCCTGGGGTCATGCCCCTAAAGGAAAGAAAGTGATGACAGGTGGCTACAGTGAAGGCCTAGGTCTATATCCTGCTGGTTGAAGGAGGCCACAGTAGGAACCTGGGAGAGCAGGAGGGCAAATGTTCTGGAACGGGAGTGTGACTGAATCTCACCAGATCGAGCCCTTTGCTTTCATGCAGGAAGATGTACCTCAGTGCCCCTCTTTTTCAGTGTACCCAACCCCCATCTCCTGCCAGAGCTCAGAGCCACTCCTGTTTCCTCTAGGAAGTATTTTCAGGCTGTGCCTGGAGTCAGGATTTTTACCTCATTCTGCCACTGAGCTAAATGTGAGCCATAAATTTTGTTTCTCTGTGACTGTGAAGTCATTGTGGGAGACATTGTTCATTATAATCACCCAGGGGCTCCTAAATTATTACCTACATGAGATATTTTCCCCAGAATTTTGTATCAGAAACCACTTAATCTCTCCTGTGGTACAGGAGCACATTTTCCATTCTGAAAAGAAGAGTTACGCAATTAATCAAGTTCCTTCTTTGCTTTGGATACTAGGAAAACTATACACTGTACACTTAGTCACAATGTTTGTTGAATAGTACGTGCTGGTTGCAGTTCCAAACACTTTACATAAATCCTTGTAGCATATTGCATCTTCATAACAACTCGATCAGGTAGATGACATTACTCCCATTTTACAGGCAAGGAAATTGCGGCACAGAGCGATCAATAATTTGCTTAAGGGCATACAGCAATTAAGCAGCAAAGGCAGGACAGGACTCCAGCGCTGGTGTTCCTGACCACTGCACCTACACATGTCTTGCATTCGCTGGGACACAGTCTCCTCTGCAGCCATGTGGGATCACCTGGATACCAGATGTCCATGTGTTGTCAGTCAAAAGAATTATAAAGTTAAAAGGACGGTCAGGTATTTCTTCAGTCCATAATGACCTGAACAGCTTTCTCTGAATTTTTATGATTTGCAAATCCCTAACACAATTTCTAGGTATGACAGAGTTGCCAGAGATGTCAGCACTCCCTGATCTGAAGCCAGGCACTGTTGGTTAGGTATAAAGTTTTGGTTTCCAGCCGGGCACGGTGGCTCATGCCTGTAAGCTTTGGCCTATGAAGCGGCCAGGGCTAGGGATCACGGTTCGTGTCCCGCCTGGGGCCTATAGCGAGACCTAGTTCCAAAAAAAAATAGCTGGGCGTGGTGGCACGCGCCTGTAATCCCAGCTACCTGGGAAGCTGAGGCTGGGGATTGCTTGAGTCTGTAGTACCCCAGGCAATGTGAGCCTGTGGTTCCATGGGCAAAAATAGCGAGACGTAGTCCCCCCCAAAAAAAAGTTTTGGTTTCCCACCAACACTACAACAGCAGCTGTTTACTAACTAACCAGGGTTGGTGCACAGGTGTTGGGGAGACATATATACATGCTACATACACACATGACCTAAGATTCCATCACACCTGAGAGGTGTTCCTCCCCACAGCCACACCCTCTTCACATCTGACCCTGGGCCTCCTCTCCAGACACAGCCCTCCTCACTGCCTCCCTCCTCTTTAGCAAGGAGAGAACATCCTCACAGTCCCTCCTGCCCGCAAAGCACTCAACAGTTTACAATGTACTTTCTCGTCATTTATCATACTGGGTTCCCAAAACAACCCTGGACTTAGCCGTCAAAGCACTTTCAGCTGGAAAGGAACCTAAAGGTCATTTAGTTACAGGGATTTCCCCCGGGCTTGGTACCACCCTCACTGCAGGCATTTGGAAATGGGTGGCAGTGCATTTGGGCTGATATAATGACTGCAGGAGTACTGTGAGCACCTAATGGCTGGGGCCCAAAGATGCCAAGCATCCTGACAATGAACTCGCCTACTCCAATACTAACAACTGAGAAAAACTGACAAACTAATCACTTGTACATATACAAGTGAAAAATGGAGCTCAGATAGGTTAAACGGTGCCGCCACAATCACACACCCAATTCATATCTTCTAACTGCTGAACAAGGAGCTTTCCACAGCCTTCACCATTCAACTCCCTAAATCAGAGAGTAACAGGCAATCTCTAGTACATACTCGTTAGCCTTCCCAACCAACCCAGGTAGGTTTTACTAGCATCCGCACTGAACAGATGAGGAAATTGAAGGACAGGGAAGAAGCATGACCTGTCAAGGATCCCTGGTTATTAGACAGCAGAGCCAGAAGGTGAACTGAGGCCATCTGAACTTTATACCAGAATCAAGACATCAGGACTCTTACTCAGGAGCACACAATAGCTATTATTATCTTCAGAAGCCAAGGACAGGGGATTACACACGCCTCGGAGAGCTGAAGAACCTGAGGCCGCAAGGTCATGTAGTAAATTACTTCCATTCCCATTTGATGGAGATACAGTGGAATAAGCCATTTGCTCTCAGACACACCTCGTTAGGGGCTGATCCAGGCACCTGATCAGTGCAGTACCTGTGACCCTAGCAGAGAAGGTTTTAGTTGACTGGTGGAAGCTCCAGGGAAGGTGGAGGTAGGTGGGGGCCCCCTCACCTGTAGGTCTTGTGCAGCTCCATAATCCTCTCCTCTAGCTCCCGGGTCTGGTTAGGGGCGAAGTGGAGCTCGCTGACATAGTTGCCCACGTGTTCCTCGGCATCATAGTCACCCAGCTCGGCCTGTACAGCATAGGAGCCCAGCAGAGCATGCGTGACGAAGGAGCAGGGCAGCCGGCCAGTAATGATGTCCGCCCGCAGCTGCAGGCACAGGTAGTATCTGGAGATAGGGGAGAGTGGGCATGGGCACGGGGCCCCACTCCCTCCCTAGACATCCTGAAGCACAGCTGCCCACCCATCCATCAGAACCAAACTGATCACAGTCAATGTGGGAGAAAAATCATGTTCCCAGACCCTGGCGTAGTAACATGTCGGTAAGTTGGGCGTGTCTATATGATGGCTTTGCACCATTCACGTGGCTTTAAGCAGTTTTGTTCATTTTGAAGTTTAACAGATTTTTCCAAGTGGGGACCATTTTCAATTTGGAGCTCATTATCAAGTTAAATAGAACTACTATGCTGGTTTGCACTTTTTAAAATGTCAGATATATTTAATTACACCATTATTCTTACTTATGGAAAAAGGCTAAACATCAGAGATGACACCAATTTTCCTCTCGGTGTCCATTCTCAGACATCCATGTGGTGTTCTAGACCTTTTTCCTCCAGGGACAGACAGAATGCACATCGTTTTGATTCAAGAGTGTTTTTAACATATAAACGACAACAAATGCTGTGTCAAACAGCTTGCTCCATCACTCCCAACTTATGTGCCTTAGGGCAGTTCCCAGGTCAGCATCTGCAAGTAGATCCCATTTGTTTTAACTTCTGCACTGTGCACCAGTCTGGATGGACCTATTTGCCCATATTTTCTCAAAACTTTTTTATTTTGCCTCTAGCTCTAAGTGAATTGCCTAAAAACAAATTGGTTTAAAAGAAACATTTCCAATCACGAGGCCATGATTTTTTATAACTTTTATGCACACTTGGATGGTTTTACAATTTTTAGAACCATTTTAAACCATGTTTTATTGCTTTTGCAGTAACTGTGTATTAAAAAAAAAAACATGTTTCAGTTCATTCTCAGTCAGCGATGCCTCCTTGGAGCCCATTTTGTTATGTTTCACCATTTTTTTTTCAATTGCTACTTTCTTTTCCTTTTAAGTGGCATCCACTTAGACTAATTTTTCCCGCTCTGTGACATTATTTTGCAGTCAGAACTGAAGCTGTGCCAGGAAGTATGTGCAGCCTCAGTATGTGCTCAGGTCAAGACACCAGCTAAGAGTCAGCAGCAACTCAAACATCACGGACACCAAATATGGGCTTATGAGCCTTTGGTTGAAAAGCAGACTTCAGTAATCACAGCCAAGTACTCGAATCATTCATCACAATTGATTAGACATTTTGACAAATTTATTTTGGGTCCAAATGTTTTTGACTAAATCAACTACTACAACCCATCCACATCTGGATGCCTTCCATGCTGGGGAGGGTTAACTTTCCTACAGGTGCCCTGGAGGGTGATACCTGAGGATGGGCATAAAGAGGTGAGACAGCAGCACGCATGGGGCATGTGCTGGTATAGAGCTCTCAACCCTACTGGGAATAAAGTTCAGACCTTGTTGCTGCAACCTGGCCCCAAGATGATCTCAGAGCTTGATTTAGTCCAGGGACAACTATCTTATCTTCAAAGGGCAGGGCCAGCATTTTGATCTTGGCCTGTCACCTGGCAAATGTTAAAGAGGGATGCAATGGGAAAGAGAGGCTGGTTTAGTAGCCCCTCCCCTGCTGCAGGAGTAACTCCAAGCCCACATCTTACTGAAGGGTGTGTGGGACCCCCAGACATGGATAACACAGTCTCAGGCCAATACAAGGTGAGACTATCTCTTTAGAAAGATTGGGAAGAGAACGGCCTCCCTTTGTTCTGGTTTCGGAGGCAGTATGAGCCCCATCGAGGTTCTCAGCCTGAAGGATGCTTTGTAACCCCTCCCCATCACCGATCCATGGTATCCATGAGCCCCAAAGCACACTGGGACTGCACATGCAATCCATGTTCATCCTAGAGTCTGGGCTGGAATCCAAGGGGGTTCACATGCCTCATTTGATCATTGCCGAAGTCACGTGTGCACCGAGTGCAAATTTCACATGCAAAGTTTGAAATTGGCTGCCAATATTTAAATATCGTAGTTTTACTCTCAAATCTCTTGCTTCGTCTCAACAACTGGGCATGACTTCCACAGGCAATGACTACCCGAGCTGAAGAGTCACTATTTTAGATGGTGCCTGTTCTCTCGAATTCATATTGGGTCCCCTGCTCTGCAAGACGCCTGCCCCTCTACAGTTGAGGGTCAGCTGCCACTGCCCATGTGTTTGTACCACTTTCTCTTACACTGAGTTGGCTTTCTTTATTGATGCTGGCTGCCTGATTCAGTGGACATCCATGCTTGCAACTGCCATCATACACTGTTTGCTGCCTCCCAGTCCAGGCACCCTCATCCCTAGTCCCACACACCTGCTGCTCCCCACAACCCTCACCTTGTGATGTCTTCTGTCAGCTGAGCTGGGTCAGGGGGGTAGAACTTGACTGTGAAGGCAAAATTCCAGGGGCTGCCTGAGAGGAGAAGATGGGAAGATGATCAGAGAAGCCCCAGCACCCCAGCGGGTGGCCAGATGCACCAGCCCAGGGACAATTACTCAAAGTCTTCTCATATCTATAATCTCAGAACCTTCTGATCAAGAAGTCTGAGACATTTCCATCTGATGGATGAGACGGAGGCCCAGGTTAAGAGACTTGTGAACCAGCTGTGAGAAGGTAGGAAGGAAGAAAACGCCTGGTACATGCCAGTCAAGAATCATTTCATTAAACCTCACAACGTAAGTCCTGTGATTATCCCCATTCTGTAAATGAGGACACTGAGGCACTGAGGCAGTGAAGCGGCCAGCTTTCCAAGGTCACCTAGGTAGGAAGCAGCAGTGCTAGGTGTCAGTCCCTGGCCCCAGAGCCCATGAACCTTCTTCTAATCCAGTGTCTATAGGAAGTCTGGAAAATGCCACATTAAACAGGTCTCCTAAGTCTGGACTTCTCAGAACCCTCTCTTGGCCATTGTAAAGTGCACCTCTCCAACGGGGACCTGCATTCAATAGTTTCTAAAACTTACTTGACCTACTGTGTCCATTTTTCACAGGGCCACCTGCCAGATTAATGTTTCTTGGACCACATTTTGGAAAACTCTGCCCTGGACCCATTGGCTCCATCTTAAAGGGCAGAACTGGATTATAAACAAGACTTAAAAAGCAAATATATTGGACTAAAAGAAACAAAGGGCATTTCACAGGACAAATGTTAAAGCTCCCAACTGAGAGCTGAAAAATCAATGACATGGATATGGAAGGTAGAGAGAGAAAAAGAAAGAGAAAGAGAAAGGGGCTGAGGTTTGAGCTGGAAACAAGCTCTCAAGGGAGAGATGATGACTTAAGAAAGGGGGAAAGGAATGAGACCAGGGGCAGGGAGCTTGGTGAAAGACAACAATTAGAACTGTGGTCACACACCACCCCTGGGACATTTCAGGTTTCAGGCTGTAAAAGGGCCCTTGATGAAATGAGGGAGCATGACCTATCCAGGCTAGCGCAAGTCCTGACAGGCCAGGGGTGATACCACCACCTTCATCTGTGCTCCATGCTCATCACCATCTTCACCACACAACTGTCACGCCTCCAACCCTACCAAGAACTGGTTCCCAGGCTTGCTAGGAACTTTATACACAGAGAACTTGAGCTTCATACTGATCTTGAGGTTGACTTCCCTTTTTATAGGTGAGGATTCTAGAAGTCAAGTTACTCTCCTCGGAACACTCAGCTAGTCAGTGGTAAAGAGCAGGGCTTGTGACTTGGGTCATCTAACTTCAGAACCAGGTTCCTGACAGCTGACTCCTTGGAAAAAGCAGCTGGTGTCAAACATAGTTACTCATTTAACCCTCACAACAACCTAAAGGTCATTACCACCATTTTGCAGATCAAGAAACTGAGGCACAGAATGGTTAGGGTTAGAGGCACAGGGAGTCAGGGTTCAAATCCAGGTAGTCTGGTCCCATTACCTATCCTTTCAACCAACACACCAGACTGCTTCATGGAAGCACCTACAGTGTACTGGGTGCTTTCCATATATATATCCATCATTAAACTGTCACCCCTACCTTATGAGGTGGGGAATCATTGATCTAGCTAAGCAGAACAGGAGTCCAAAGAGGTGGAGGAATTGCCCCCAGTGCCCTACACTACAAGCACCAAGATTTGGGAGGAAATATTTCCAACTCTGAAGCCTAGGACATAGGACTCACAGTGACACGTTCAGAAAGCAGAGGGCCTGTCACAAAGAGAGGAGCAAAAACTGCTACATGGGGGCCCCAGAAGGCATAAGTAGGGTGAATGGGTGGAAGTTACAAGGCTAGGGGTAAAGAATAAGACAGAACTACTCCTGAATGACTTGAAGTAACCACAGAGAGAGGCAATCAACATGCCTGGTCTGTGCTGACCAGGCTGCGGGGAGAGGGGACTGCTACCTGCCCTGGGGAGGGGGCCAAGGCCCAGCAATTCTGCTGGCTGCCTCTCCGTCCCAAACCCTTGGTTCTTACAGTGGCCACACACTTGGCTGCTTGCATGCGTTGCAAGCCTCCGGGCATGAGAGGCAGAACTCCCTGCTGGGATGGGGCTCCTGGAAGAAAGCCTCAAGTCCAGGCCCAGGACCCAGAGGAGTGTGCTCTGTCTGCGTGCCTGCTTCTTTGTCTCTAATTGACAGGAGCCCACAGGAAGAATTCCTCCAGCCCCCTCCTGCAGAGTCAGCTGGCATCCCTGGGCCCAGCTGCCTGCTGCCATGGCAACAGGCTCAGCTACAGCTTTCCAGCCCAAGGACCAAGCAGCCCAGTACAGCCAAGGGGGAGGAGCCCCAGAGAAGGCATCTTGGCTCCTAGGCTCAGGTCTTCACCTACTGCACGTTTCCCCAACCCCTGCCCCCAGCTGAGGTCACCTACATCCCCCTTCTGCCATCTAAAGGCTGTCCCACCCTTCCCAATATGGCTTTTCTCTCCGGGCCAGAAAGGACAGGTTGTTGGCCTGCTCGTCGCTCTTCACTCCAGGCCTTGAAAAGCACGCAGGACAGGGTCAGGAGGCCAGGGCTCAAGGCCTGGCACAGCCCACACATTGCTCTGTGACCTGGGGTAAGTAACTGCCTCTCTCTGGGCCTCAGTCACCCATCCTTAGACACAGGGGGTGCTCAAGATCAAGGAGGGGTCCTGACATGTCAACTATCTGTTGGCTGTGGCCTGGAGTGCCGGGTGGGTGAGGGCTCTTGGCTGAGTCACAAGGGTCACTGATGACTAAAGTCCATACTGGCCTGAACAGAAGGAGAGTGCTGTTCAGGCCATCGGTTTGTCCCCTTGTCCTGGATGACTCTGCAGGTCTGGGCTAAGGCTGACATCCCGAACGCAGCTACGAATCCCCTGCTAATTTGCTGCGTGACTCTAGACTGTCATTTTTCTCATCCAGTTCCCAGACTCCTCATCTATAAAACAGTAATGCCTGCCCTGGTCCTCCAACATCTGCCAGGCAGAGCAGACAAGCCCATAGTTCTGAATGTACTTCCCAAAGTCAGAGGGCCCTCAAGGCCTGCAGCCCCGCCCACCATTCCACCACATTCCCAGGAGACCACTCACTCCGGATCTGCTTCTTGATTTCCTTGGAGGGGTCCAGCCAGTTCTGCAAGAGAAAGCAGTTCTTTACAAGGGAGGTGGAAAAGAGGAGCAGCTAGGACTAGGCGAGAGATGCATTCTAAAAGCCCAGCTGACAGCCACTGGCAGGGAATACCTTCTTTGGCTAAGATGCTGGGCCCGTTCCCTCAGGATTGGGAGGTAAGGGAATGAGACCTGGATTCACCCCAAGGTTTCGGGAAGGCATCCTGGGGCTGCGCTGCCCCGGGATAGCACAATTACAGGTGAAGTTGGAGGAAACTCGAACAGGAGGCTCCCAAGCATGGGATGAGGTACCAGGGATAATTGCCCCAAATCCCCCAGAAAGCCATGCCATGGCTCTGCAGATACCATCTGGGGGGTGATCTGCAGTTTCCTAAGGAGGGCCTGGGGGGAAGTAAAGCAAGAACTGAGGAGCAGTAAAGTAGAGTGACCCTTAGGGACATACAAAGAGAAGGTTCCCAAAGGAAGCCATGGGACATGGTGAGGATGATGAGGACCTAAGAGAAGAGGTCACTCCCCCAGTAGGCCTCCCTGCCAGCCCTGCTCCCCAGCCCAGGTACCTTTTGGCTGTCGGCATCACAAAAGGTCAGGCCAAAGTAGTCCTTCTCCAGCAGGTTGAGGTGCTCACAGACCAGGTCAAACAGCACCTGGCCCCGGCCATGTTTCTGAAAAAGAGAACAGAGATGCAGTGCAGCTCCCAGCTTCTACCAGAACAACCTGAAATCCCCATGAACCCTCCAGCTTCTGGAGAGGACCTTAACACTCCTGCAACCCACCTGGGGATCCTAGATCCTAGGGTATCTAGGTAACAACGGACACCCAGCTCATTAACTGCCTCTGAGCCCAGTTAGGATTCTTCTACACTTTAGATCTGCTTTATCTATGTAGAGGTGGAAGGGGATGACTGACTTCTCCTTTATAGAGATGAAGAGATGGAGGCTTACTTAGACCCCAGGTGCAGAAAGCCAAGGTCCTTTGGTTATGAGAGAAAGAGGAAAGCCCCCTGAAATACCAGGCACATAGGTGGGAAGGAAGGATGGTTTGGGACTCAGGGTCACCATATGACTCTACTTCTAGAGCCCCTTGCCTTACACTAGATCTGCATGAAGTCCAGGGCAACATACTGGAGCACCAGTCCCTACGCAGCGGCAAGAAGGTTTTAGGGGAGTGCATGGGGTCTAAATCGGCCTCAAGTAGAAGCAAAGCCTTGAAAATGGCCTTCTTTCACTCAGCCAGGCTCAGCACCTCCCTGAGCCAGTATCAGGGCCTGAGGATTCAGAGGACAGAGCCCAGAACCTGGCTGGGCACTCTTAAGCCAGAGGCAGGAAGATGAGCCCCAGTAAAGGGTTGACAGGGCAAGGGCAGAGTGAGACAGTCATTACCCAGAGATGCAGGGGCCTCTGGAGAGGGGAAGGGAGGAATTTCTGAGCTTGGACAAGACTGTCAGAAAGAGCGGCCAGGCATCAATCAAACCCTTTGGCCCTCAAGGGCAGGATGATATAACATCTTGGGGCCATTGTGGGCAAGAGAGAAACCCTTTTCTTCTGCTGCAGGACTAGGGAAGGTTTTCACCCTGAAGTCCTTCTACAGAAGATATAAACTAAACAAAAACCCACAGAGAAGAAGACCCAGGCTCCTCAGCTCAGCAGCCAGTCACATCCCTTAAAACCAGGCTGGGGGAGAAAGGGAGGATGCTCCTGTAAACCTCAGCCATAAGGCTTCCTCTAGACTATCCCAAGTGCACAGAGAAGGGTCAGGAATGGTGTGCAGACTGGGCAGAACCTTGAAGGGGTGAGTGAGCTTTAGGAGGAGTTGGACCCTAACAGGAAAGGGAGATGCTAAAGGCAGGTTGGAAGAGTCAACCCCAGAAAGAAGTCATCTGCTCTGCTACCCACGGTGGGATAAGACCATGCCACAGTTTGGCAAGGGTATTCCCAGTGGGCTGCCCTGGGAAACACCCTTAAGTGGCCAGTTTGTCCTCAAGAAGACAGTTGGTGCTCTAGACTGGGGGTTTAATATGGAAGAGTCTTCTTTCCATCTAATAAAGACATACAAATGATTGCAGCTTAAACATTACCCTCTGCTAGGTGAGTGTGAACAGTCCTCTTCCTAAGCCTCCCTAGTGTTGGATCAGCCCTTAGAAGGTGGCTCTTTGCCAAGGCACAGCCGCCCTGAGAAACCTATTCCTGGCGCCAGCCCTGTGCCCTGTCTAATTCTATTGGCAATCATGACAGGCCTCTCCAGGCCTCAGTGCCACCATCTGCACAAAAGAAGGGCAGGCCAGGTCGGCTCTCCGGGATACCGCTGCCTGTCCAGAACTCCGTGGATGCCCTCTGGTGTGACCCAGGCTGAGTGCACACTGCAGCCCGTCCCGGCCAGTGCTGGGGGATGGCGCACATGCCCCAGGAGCAGCCTACCTCCACCTCACACTCATACTCAGAGGCATCGAGCAGAGTGACTCGGCAGATGGCACTCTTGTATTTCTTGGCAATCTTCTGGGGCGACTTCTGGGCCTTGCTGGGCGTGGTCCTCTCCGACAGGCCATCGGCCTCACTGTAGTCCTTCTCTTCCATGTCTAGGCTCTGTAGGTCCAACCAAGGAGAGAGTTTGGTCAATGACTTTTTTTTTTTTTTTTTTGAGACTAGGTCTCGCTATTTTTGCCCGTGGAAGCGCAGGCTCTCGTTGCCCGGGGTACCACAGACTCAAGCAATCCCCAGCCTCAGCTTCCCAGGTGGCTGGGATGACAGGTGCGCGCCACCACGCCCAGCTATTTTTTGGAACTAGGTCTCCCTACGGGCCCCAGGCGGGACTCGAACCACAATCCCTAGCCCCGGCTGCTTCACAGGCTGAAGCTTACAGGCACGAGCCACCGTGCCGGGCCTGGTCAATGACTTTAAAGTCGTGGCCTTTCCTCTGAATGAGCTGCAGTGGTGGCTGGGGCTAGAATGAACCCTGGAATGAGAGCCACTGTCCTCCAAGACCCCTGGGGAGATTAGGACCTGTGGTGGGTACATATAGGAAGGAAACAGGAGCTTCCCTGTACAGTGGGGTGGGCTCCTGCAAGGGGTCCACCTCTTCCCCACAGGGTACTGCTGTCTGGGCTGACTGCAGGCGCGAGCACCCCACAAAATCAAGCCCAGCAGTGAGAACTGTGCTGTCTCCCTAGAACAACGCACCTGGTCTCCTCGCGTGGTCACTGGTTTAGTCATGAGGCTGACATTATGGACTGATCTAGTGTGGGGCACAGTCAGAGTCCAGCCCTAGAGTCACAGACAACCCTACATGACCTTGGCCATGTCCTCGCTTTCTTGGAACCTGCCAGGAGTTGGGGGTAGATGTGCATTCAATGACAAGGAGATTCCTTACATCCCTTGTCACTGTGGGATGATAAATTTTGCTCTGGCATCACCTAGGGTCTGATAAGCTACAATGGACAGGCTCAGGGTTAGGAAAATAAGGCAGAGAAAGAGCAGGGGTTTTCAAAATCAGATCTTAGTTGACTTCTGTCTTGGTTACCTCTATAGGAATGTGACTGAGTCAACCCTTATTCAATGAGCCTCAGTTTCCCCAAGTGTAAAATGGAGTATGAAATGGACTAAACAGCTTGCTCTTTGAGGTTTGTAAGAATTAAATATAAAAATAAGCACAATGCTCCCAGCACCATGCTCACATATAAGATATCAATAATAAGTCCCTTCTAAATCTGTCCTCCCTCCCTCTCTCCTAAGAATTGGCCCTGGAGAGGCCGGGCACAGTGGCTCGTGCCTGTAAACTTCAGCCTATGAAGCGGCCGGGGCTAGGGATGGCAGTTTGAGTTCTGCCTGGGGCCCATAGCAAGACCTAATTTCGAAAAAATAGCTGGGCATGGTGGCACGTGCCTGTAATTCCAGCTACCTGGGAAGCTGAGGCTGGGGATTGCTTGAGTTTGTGGTACCCCGGGCAACGAGAGCCTGCAGTTCCACGGGCAAAAATAGCGAGACCTAGTCTCAAAAAAAGAAAAAAAAAAAAAAAGAATTGACCCTGGAGGACTGGCTGGGCAAGTAGGGGGGAGCCTAACTGCTCAGGTACACACCTGTTCAGCAGGCCGAATGTCCTGCTGGGGCAAATGCTTCTCATTGGAGTTGGCCTCTGGGTGGCCGTGGCCCACAGGGGTCACAGGGGTGGTGGCGGCGGCTGCCTCAGGCTGCTGCGGGGCCTCCTCCTGAGCCTTCTTCACCTCAGAATCGGGGCCTGTCTCTGTTGTCATGGTGACCAGCACGCCTGCATTGGCATGAAGAAGAGCAAATGATGGGCAGACGGGCAGGGCAGCAATGATGTGACAGAACAGAGCAAGAGGAACCACTTAGAGAGAGACAGATGGAGACAAATGGACAAAGAGCCGCAGAGAGAAGGAAGGAGGGAGGAGAGACAGAGGAATGGGGATGGGAAGAGAGTCATAAGAAGTCAGGGGTTAAGGCAGGAGCTGAGGCTGCAGACCCCCTGCCACCCCTGAGTGCACATAGCTCCTCCTGGACACCACGGTGGGGACACTGAGTCTTTCCAGGGAGCCCTACTGCCAAGAGCGCAAGGGAAAGTCAGTGATCACCTCCAGGCAGGGCCCCGGCTAGCCTGCACGTCGCACTCCAGTCTCTCAATAAACGCTGGACAAAGGAGCTCAACCCACAGAGTCCTGAGCTCCAGGCCCCTGCGGCAGAGACTTTGGGGAAGGCTCTTCATCCCCAAGTCTCAACAATTCCTGCCCCGCTGACTTCACAGGGATGTGTCAGGATGGATCCAAAGGGAAGAGACAGAAAGTCACTCTTTAAAAATGTATAGTCTTGATGATATAAAAATCTGCAGAACTGGGCTGGGGCGGATACTTCACCTCTCTGGGACTCACTCAAAAAGCAAGGGACTTAGAGAAAATATCTCAGGGTAGGTTATTCTTATTATTTCCCTCTCAGCGCAGAAAATGAGGAGATTTCAAAGAATCAAGGACCTACTGCCCAGGTGTTCTGTGGGAGTAAGGAAATTCCTAAGAGAGAAAAGTTGAGACAGTGAGGGTTGCGGGGGGAGGGTGGGGGTGCAGTGACATGATACACCTTTTATATTTAAAAAAAGAAAACAGTAATCTTTACAATATACATCTGTGCTCCTGTGTACGTAGTAAAGACCTGAAAGGTTATTTACCAAACTCTTTAGAGAGGTTTAGAATTCAAAAGTAGATAAAGGAAAGTGAGAACATTCCAGGAGTAGGAGAAGAGGAGGAATTCATTTTTTTTGCTTCATAACTTTTGGGTTACTTCAATAATTTAAAATATACATACATATCTTTAAGAACACGGTTGGGGCATTTGTTTTTTTAAAGAGGTGAAAGCACCCATTCCCGACCCCAATCACTGGATCCTCAAAAGAGGGTTGGAGCTGAAATCTGAGCAGGAACCCTCACACCTGAGTCTAGAGTTTCTTCCAACTCCACCACATTAAATAAGAAAGATCCAGACTAGGCCTGAAAAGCCCCCTTTCTCTCCCCTTCTCCCACTCCCCATGGGAGTCCTCTGGTGTATGAGCGACAGACACTGGGTGCACGCTGGGCTAACTGCCTGTGCCAACCCTTGCCCCACACTTTTTGTTCTTCAGCTTCTCTCCCTGCATTTCAGGAGCATCAGCAGGGTCCAAAGCAAAGGGCACAGGAAAGAAAGTCAGGGGCCCTGAGGTCCTCACTCAGCCACCCCACAGCTCACACCTGGATAGACCATGGCCATCTTCAATGGCAGAGAGAGTGGGACACCTTTCAAATTGGAGCTTGGAGCACAAAGGAGCAGGGCTATTGTTCCTTACACTACTGTTAGGAAGTGAAGGAAGGAGGAAGGAAAGGCATTGGTCTGCATTGCCTTGTCATCCCCACTAAGAATTGCTTTCCCCTCATGTTATTACCCTCGGCTTTATAGGCATAAGGTAAAGCCACAGTTAAAGAAAGGCTCTATCGCTTACGTGACACTAAGTCCTGACTCTGTGCCAGGACCATCAGCAACAAAAGCTACTCCAAGAGTGCTCACACCCCACAGGGTCAAATTAGGACTTGTCTGCTTCCCTCGGAATTTCTTCTAAGTCTGCACCAGATAATATCCGTCATTATGCTAGAGAACATGTAAACTTTAAATGCCTTCCTCATTTTGAGTCCAGAAAGGCATCTGCAGATTAATCTATGCATTTTCTGCTTGAGAAGCAGAATCTACATGACCTTTGAAGGCCCAGGAGGCCCAGAAGCTCCGGGGCATCCACTCCTCCCTTCTGCCTCTGTCTGGTCTCAGCCCACACTCTCTGAATCTTCCAGGACCTGCAACTTCTTGGAAATGGCCAGGAGAGCAATCTCCAATATATATCCCAGTCCTCCCCACCTGGGTGACCACAGAAGCTGCTGGCAATGACTACCTGGAGTTATGAGAACCACTGATGAGAGTTGCTGGAAGTCTTTTGAGAGAATTCAAGCTCCTCTTCTTTTATGGGTGAGATCCAGAGAGCAAGAGAGAGCTTTGTGGCTGTCATTTCCACAGACAGGCTCATCCTTGGGGCCTCTTGCCATCTCTCTTCCCCGACAACCTCCTAACTAGCTGGACCCAGAGTCTAGATCCTCTATTCTTTTCAAAGCACTTCACTGCTCAAGCAACCCTCAACAGAATCAACTTGAAGAAGTGCTCAGACCCAGGCTGAACCCCACGGCCTGGGGCTGGGTAGATAAGTGATGGCTCCTTCACTCTACCTTGTGAAAAATGATGCCAAAAATGACATCTTTTTTCCACATGAGTGAAAAAGTGTGACAGACAACAATTTGTACGGATTCACCCTAGTTTAATTAATATACACACAGATACAGAAAATCCGCAAAGTAGTACCATGGTTGTTTCTAGATAGCAGGAGTACAGATTGTGTTTTCTTTCTAACTGTAGTTCTCCATTTTTCTACTGTACGAGAATTTTTGAAAGTAAAAAAAAAATTAGAAGTTGAAAAACAATTGTTTCCAATGCACATAGCTTGATATGATGGGATGAGGAGAAAACTTTTAAAAATTATGGATTAAAAAGATAAATATTTTGTTTTTGTTTTTTTCAACCACAATGAGATCCTTTCTTATTTCGCATCCAGGAATAAAGGCATGGTTCGCTCACTAAGCCACAGAAAGGGAGCCAAGAACCTGGCATTGGCGTCTGCCACAGTCAGTCACGTGGACCCTGTGCTGCCCAGGCCTAGGTCAGCACAGACTGAGGGAGCCCGCTGGGCAGCCAGGCCAGCCGGTCACCATAGGGGACATGGGAGGAAGCATGTGCTGGTTCTGGTGGTGCTCACTGCAACTTGAGAGCACCGTGTTCACCCAGGAGATGGTTACAGCCCCAGGGCAGGATGTGACTTAGATTAGCCAGTATAATTTCCAACAACATTCTGGGGACCCAGTGATCAGGAGATTAGCCTGCAGTTCCCAAAGAAGCTTATATAAAGTAGGGAGTGGAGGGTGAGGCAGAGTTAGGTTTTGAAAAAAGGGAGAGAAAAGGAGGTGAGGGGCACTAGGGCTGAGGCACCATGTGGGCAAAAGCTGGTCACAAGTAGATCCCTGCAGAAGACAGACAGGGGACCCTGATGACATCCTGCTTTCTTGGGACAAGATGAGCTCTAAACACCCTGGCAGGAGGGATGGGTTGGCACTGGGGAGATGTGAAAGTCCACTTTTCTGAGCCTTAGTCGCTTCATCTATAGAAGACAGAGCTACTCCTCCCTCCCTCTCAGGGTGATGATGGGGATTCAGGAAATTAACACTTAGCACGGTATGTAACCCAATAAAACTACCTGAGAGGGTTTGTAATTAGGATGCGTAGCTGCAATGGGGAGTGGCCTGAGAAATAGGCGTTCAGAAGCGCCTACCCCGTATCGATGAACAAGGAATGTTCTATGGGACAGGTTAGCAAAGGCAGACAGACGACACGAACATATGACAACCCAAATGTCCAGGATTAGAAAAGGGAAAGGTCAGACGGAGAAGCAGATGCTGACGGGGCCTACGCCAGCCCTGTCTGGAGGAGAAGGGGCCCAGTGAGGCCTAGCATGCTCGCCTGGCTCACAGGCTCACAGCATCCGATGCATTTGCAGCCACCATCTGGCTCTCCTGGCTGATTCTGCAGGGGCACCTATCGGCCTTTGCACCCCTTGGCTTTCCATCTGGGTGGCCTGCAGCAGAGGGTGGCATAGCCTACCCTGCAGTTATACCGCTTATTAAAAATGAATCCACTGGTTTATGCATCAGGCTCTCTCACCAGGGTTAGCATGTATCAGTACTCCTGAGTCCAGTCATGTGGGTTTGCTTTCTCCCCATCCCTGCAACCAATGCCCAGGGCTAAGCCATCAACCTTTGCCCACACAACTGTCCCAAAAGTCTCTATGGCTTCCTTCTAGCCATTCATGCCCTCCTAGGGTTGGTTCTCCACAGAGTAGCCACGATGATCTTTTCAAAAATCCAACTAGATGCTCTCTTTAAGCCTTCCAATGACTTCTCACCCAAGTAAACACGAGCTCCTTATCAAGGCTAGGTCCCTGTATAGGGCCTCTGTATCCCTTCCCACAACTGCCTGTCCCCTTCCACTGTCACCACTGTGAACCCATCACACTGGCATTCTGTCTGGTCCTTAGCCACCCAAGCTCATCCCATCTTAGGTCTTTCTCCCTAATGAACACTCTGCACCAACAGTGGCCTCTGTCTTTTGATAGAAAAAAAGTTGTCAGCCATCAGATCAATCTATACGCACCTTGCCCCCCTTGCTCATTCTAAAATGGGCCTTCTTGGGTTTTGCCATTTTAGCTACTTTTTTAAGTGTAACAAATTCAGGTGCATTAATTATTCCCAACATTGTGCCACAAAGGCCACCAGCTAGTCCCAAGACTTTTCATCACCCCAAACAGAAACTGTGCCCCTTCAGCAAGCAGGCTGGTTAGGTTTCAACTTTTCATGGTAACTATCACAAAGGGAATGTATATTTATTGATTGAGTTACTTATTTGTTTCCATTTGTCCCCTAGAACATAAATCCCATAAAGCAAGACTTTATCTCTCTCGTTTGCTATTATCCCCAGGGCTCCGCACAGTTCTTGATAAATGACAACAACAAAGCTAACATCTAGAGAGTTTGCCGTCTGCCAGGCACTGATCCAAACACTTTACATCAATTAACTCATCTAATCTTCATAATAATCTATAATAGGTACTCTTATTTAGCCCCATTTTACAAAAGAAACTGAAGCACAGAAAAGTTAAGTAACTTGCCCAAGATCAGAGAGCAAGTTGATGGAAGTGCCAGAACTCAAGCTCAGAAGGTCTGGGGTCAGAAGACTGGATAGATGGATACATGGACAGGTACACGTATGGTGGGTGGGTGGGATAAGTACATGGGTGGAACACCCATGAGCCCATTTTTAAGTCTACTCAAATGAGGACTAGAGGTGGACTGCATTAACCTCAGAAGCCTTTTTGGCTACCAGCCAGCCAGCCTCTCCTGACAACTTATCAGACTTTAAGCATCTGACAGTTCATCCAGATGCCTGATATCATCATCCTTATTTTACTGATGATGATGCACAGGCCCAAGAGGCATGACTGATGTGCCCAAGGTCACAAGACCATGCCAAGTCTTTCTGACTTCAGAGCCCATTTCACTCCCTGGCATTTCAGTAGAGATTTCATCCTCTGCTTGTTTTCCCCAGCAGTGATTCGACTCAGGAAGAACTTCCCGGCAAATACACTGAGAAGAACAGGACTGAGAATCAGAACCATAGTTTCTTGTTTCAGCTCCCCCTTCTCCTTTCTGATGGGCGTTGGGTCTCTCCACTTCTGAGCATCAGTTTCCTTGCTTGTGAAACAGGGATGAGAAGAGAGCCTTCGTGCCCCTCTTCAGAGAGGGGCTGTATAGATAAAGAAGAGAGTGAAAGGACTTTGAAATACAAAAGTTAAGGCCAGGCTACATATAAGGGAGAGGATATTATAGATATTAGTGACATGTATCCCAGTAGCCTAACAGTGGGACAACTTGAGGGCATATACAGCCACTTATGGCCTTGGCTATAAGCAATTGTTCCCAAGACAGTGAGACTGTCTCTTTGAAATATGGACACTGGTGACATTTGCCTGAGTATTCTGGGGAATTTGAAGCAGGTGAAAATTAATGATAAGAAAGAATACAGAGAGAGAAAAATAGACAAGAGTGGAGGAGACACCAAAAGACCAACGGACTGCCAGGTAGGAAGTGCAGCTCTCCTGTTCTGTATAAAGGTTTCCATAATCATTCATCAACATAATTGTTCTTTCTTTGTGGAAGTCAGAGGGTGCACATCCTCGACCCCCTACACCCAGATCCCTGGAACCATTTGTAAGCCCAGATCCATGTCCTGTCTAAAGAAGCAGGAAGCTGGCCTTGCAGAATTCTGATTGAACTTGTCCAAGGGGAGATGCTGGAAGACATCAGCAGGAGGAAGGAAGGTTGGGGAGTATCTTCCTACTTTCTCCCCCTGAGGTTCTGGCCATAGTGGAGCTCTCTGTGACAGCTCAGACCGAGTGCTCTTGCTCTGCTTACTCAGCGGAGGGGTGTAAAAAGCTTCTGTCACTGTTACTTGTGGGCACCTTAGTATCCTTGTGGCTGCCCAAATCCAGGTTGCCACTTGTTGACATCTCGTCAGTTGAAGCCTTCAGAATGGAATCTGACCGAAAGGTCTCCTGATGCTAGATGGATATATGAATTAGAGAGGGAGAAGAGGAGAATTCCAGGGAAAAGCAGAAAAGGAGACCTTAAGCAGACCCCTTCACCTCTCTACGTTGCAGTGTCGTTCCCTGCAGTGGGTGATCAGCTTGCCCATCTCACAGGCTGACCGTGAAAATGGAATCAGGTCATGCCTATAAAGCAGTAATGCATGCCAAGAGGAGTCCAAGAAATATTCAATATTTTCATCTTTAGAATTATATCAAAAGGCTGAAAAGTTAACAATAGCATTTCCTTGCAGAATTAGATGGGTTTTTGTGTTTGTGCTTGTGTTTTTGTTTCTGTTTTGCAATTTTCAACCATGAACAAGCATTACTTTTGGCATCAGAAAAGAATTAAAAGAAAAACCAGAGTAAGAGGAAATTAAGAAACTTTAAAAAAATAATAAAAGGAACATAGAAAAGCCAGGGAGAGAGAGCGAGAGAGCGTGTATTAAGACTTCTTCTTGCCTCTGGAGATGTTACTTCCCATTGGGATTTCCCCAGTGGAACACGCACTTCCTTGAGTGACAGCCTCTGGGTGGATGGGAATGAAATGTCTGCCTGGGCTGAGGGAGGAGGGGTACAGACAGAGATGCCTCTGGGGCCCTGTGTTCCCTCCCAGTCGGGCCCAAGAGCCACTGACAGAGGCAGAGGAGTCGAAACCAGAGCTGCGCCCACAGTCATTCTTAGTGCTGCCCAAGTCCCTACACGGCAGCGGGAACATGGCAATTTGTCAGAGGCTCGCAGTACCCATGGGCACCGCATTAAAATAAAACCAAGCAACATGAAGAGGCTGCCACCCGGCAGCATTGGCTTCTTGCCCAAAGGTTTCACGTGCCACGGTGGAGTCACAGAGAGATGTGCAGTTGTGGGCCAGGGACCATGTGACATTCCAGAACTGCAGAGTAATGGCATCAGAAAGGAGAAATGCCTCCTGCTTGGACCACACTGATGACAGCAGAGATGAGCAGAGACCTCCCTGAAGGAGGGCAGCTCCAGACAGACAATCAGGCAATGTGCTGGCTTCGCCTGATTTGAGCTACAAGAGGAACACACAGAGTAGGTGGGCTTATTCCCCAGCCCTGCTGGGCTGACCAAGGTCACCTCACCCAGCTAGTCAGTTCAAGCAGTGAGAGGATGAGGACCCAGGTCTGCTGGTTCACAGTCCTGTATTCTTCCCTCTCAGTCCTGCTACATCCCATAACCTCCAACTTGCTGTCAACCATGTAACCAAAGCTACCGTTGCTCTGGATGTAGAAATAATAGCAGCAGTATCAGCCCCTCCCACATGCGGAGTGCTTTACAATTTAAAGGATCCTTTTATAATCATCATTTCTCTTGGACCTCACCCATCAGCTGCTGGAGAGGGGGCATGGAACAGTGGTTCCGAACATGGGCTTTGGATTGGGGCTTGAATCCTAGCTCCCTGGCGTGAGGACCCTAGGCAAGTTATTAACCTCTCTGAGAGTCAGTGCAAGTGTATAAAATGAGAATACCCCCCACAACTCAAAGACATTCAGTGAGAATTAAGCGAGGGAATGCATGTGAAGTTGCACTGGCACCATTTATCATAAAGCAGACGCTCAAGAAGTGGTAGCAGTGGCTTTCATCAGTAAGTCTGTCGCAACCATACAGAGAGACACGCTGACCTGGGGCCACGGCAGGTAAAGAACTTGTCCAGGGATACCCAGGGTATGAGCAGCAGCAAGGCCCAGACAGCAGCTCACAGCATCCAAAGGAAATTTGAAAATTTCACAGGTGAGTCCACTGGGTGAGTAAAGGAAGGGGTCTCCTTGGGAACACCCACCCCTTAGACTGTAACAGAGATAGTTCCTTCTCCATTCAGGACAGAATCCTTGGCCTCCTCAGGCTCCGCTGAGAAGAAAGAAGGGGAGGGAGAAGAGAGTAGCAATAGATCCTTCTCTGGCAGCTCACCAGTCTCTCAGTTTCTGACTTTTTCACTTGGTTTTCTTTAAGTGTTTAAACATTATGAGAATTCACTGTCAGCATTATTGAGAATAGATTAAAATTGGAAACCACTTTAGAGGCCCATCAACAGGGGGCTACTCAAATTAACTAGGATTTATCCATTAAAAAATTTAATTACAACAATCTTACATATCTATTGTAAAAAATGTTTGCAATAGATTTTATATATACTATGGAAAGGTGTCGATATACAGCTAAGTGAAAAAAGTGGAAGCTATAAAACAATAATGCGATTTATGCCCCATTCTGGTTTGCATGTTGATGTAGGCATAGAAAATACCTGGTAACGACACATACCACATCAGTCCCATTTACTTCCTATATCTGCTGTAACTCCATTTCTGCCTGTTCCATCTGTACCTGCAATCACACCAAATTTTACACCATTTTAATCTGAAGGTTCATAACTTGGCTTTTTTCCCCCATTTATCAGAAATATTGTTCCATCACTGCGTCATCATTATCACAGCTAATGTTCATGGGTACATTACTATGTGCTAGTCGCCAGGCTGACAAGTTATACATGTCTTTTATTCTTGAAGACACCCCCTAAGAGCAGATAGTAGGATTACCCACACTACAGATGAGGAAAATGGTGCCTACAGATATGAATTAATTTGCCAAGCCCTCCTAGTTAGTAAGAACAGAATCTACACCTAGCTCTGGATTGTGTGCATGCCAAGTCCTCTCCAGAAATGTCCTCTTACTCCCCTCACAGATACAGAAGGATGAGAGAAGAATGTGGCAAGTAGGAGTGAAGAGAACCAGGTCCTGGTCTTACTCATTTCATGACCTTGGACAAGTCACTTTTCTTCTGTTTTGTTCACTCTGATCATTTTCTTCACCAGACAAACATTTGCAAATCACTCAGCTACTTGCAGAAGATAAAACAATGAATAAAACATGAACCCTGCCCTCAAGGAGATTAGAGACTAGCCTGAATCTCTTCCTGCACTGCAAGGATTTAACCCCATCCCACCTCTGTCACAGGGACATGAAATGACATGAATAAAAGATGCAAAGGAGCTACACAAATGCACAGCTCCAGATCCAGCAAGGATGAGTATTTCTGTGGCTGTTCATGGTTACATATTATTTTATCCACTGGCTGTTCCAAAATGCTCTCAATCATCTTCCTATTGTTGGACATTTAGTCCCAATTTGCTGCTATTATAGAGGAAGCTCTGATGGGGATTCATCCAAAGGAAATTATTCAAAAATAAAAAATAAAAACCCGGATGCACAAAGAAGATGCTGCACAACCTTCAGAACTACCGAAGGGAGCCGAGTCTCTTATCTTAAACTCACAAGGCCTCAAACAAAATTCAGGACCCCTGTGAGTTCCTCACTCCAAACTGCTCTCCTCCATCCAGCTGAGCCACCCGTTACATCTTAGTGTGATTCACCCTCCTCAGTCCTGCAATCCCGCAAGTCCACACTACTTGTAGTTCTTACAGTCGCCAAAGGGACCTTCCCAAAACACAGTTTCTGCCAGGGCCTAATGTGTGCCCCAAGAAGACCAACCACCTGTAAAGGTTCCTGGGGCCTCCTGTCAAGTAGAAACGCCTTGGCCTGACATTTAAGAGATGGACGAGGGCAAAACGTATTGTTTACTGAGCCCTGTGATGTGCCAGCCCTGCCCTGTGCCCTTTACATAAGTACAACCATAACTGGTCTCTATGAGATAAATGTGTTTATCCACATTTTACAGCAGAGGAAACTGAGGTTCAGATCAGCTCAGTGATATGCCTGAGACCACATAGCCAGCGTGTAGCGGAGCTGTGGCACCAGAGCTGTGGCTACAGTTCAACCCTGCTAGATTCCAGAGCTTTGCCAAAGACCCAAACACAAGCTGACTTTCTGAGTCACCTCCAGCTGTGCTCCCCCACATTCCCACACCCCAGCGCCCCACACCTATCTGCTCCGTGAACATCAGACCACCCCCTCCTTTAAAAGGCATCCCTATTTTCTTCCCTGGGGTAGTGCAGGACCCCTTCCCACAACCACTGAAATTCTCCTTGGTCTTTGGTGTCCAGTGAAGAGGCCCTAAACCCCCTCAAGACTCCCCAATAACCAAAACAGGAACCCATGCTTAGCATATGCAACAGCTCACCCCCTACCTTTCCTCTCTTGGCTAGACAGAGCCTCTTAAGAGGGATGTTTCCTCAGAGGACCTGCACACACACAGGAGGTACTCAGGGAATATTTTTCAAATTGAACAAAACTGAGTATACCTCTAAGAAGAAACTGAGCTGCCTGGCAAGGCCATGAGGAGCATGACTTGGATTTGAATCCTGGCTCCTGCACAACCCAGCTGTGTGACCTTGAGCAACTGTCTTTTCCTCATTGTGTCTTGGTTCCCCAATCCACAAAATGGGAAAAACAATTCTTACCTCATGGGTGTTGTGGAGATTTCAAGAGTTGTACAGGTCAGCCCTTAAGACACTGGCTGGCAGCCTACTAAATACAGGCTGCTGCTGTTCTTATTCATAAACCTCCCATCCACAAAAGTAGTGGTGCCTACTTGCGCCAACCCCTACCTGAGTACCCAGACTCAGGTCCCCTGCCCACAGAGTCTCTTCTTTACAGTCCTGGTTGGTACCCCTGTATTCCTACCACTCTGTTTTCTGGTCATGACGGTCCAACCAACCGTGACAAGTATCAGAGCCAATGTCTTCCCTCATAGCCACTGGGAGCAGGGAGTCCAAAGCACCCCCACTTTTAGGGAACCTTGGTCAGGAAGTCGAGGCCAAGATCAATTCCTCTCTCAGAGCTCCCAGCTAGTACCTGCCTACCCTATCCTTCCGGACCACAGGAGTACTCAAGCCACAGACCCACCCTTATCTCTCCAGACCCAATACACAGACCTCTTCACCAGGGCCAGCCCTGGCACATCAGCTGTCTGGCTCTATTGGACACACCAACCAGTAGTTCCAGAAACTGCCCAGGTATAACATCATGCCAGAGAGAGGATGGAACTCAGTCCCATACTTTCCTGTTGTGTGACTTCAGACAGGTAACAATCTCTTTGAGCTTCAGTTTCTCATTTGTGAAAAATAGACAATAATAGTACCTACCTGATAGGGCTGCATGAGATGATGCAAAGAACTCCTGGCAGGGCCTGGCATACCATAAGTACTCAATAAATGCTGTCACTCTGGTTGTACAAGCATTGGTTTTACTCCAGATAGAGATTCTTTTCCCACTTTAATAAATGAGGACACAGAAGCGGGAGAAGTTCGCAGAGATGTCTGTGCTGGAGTCAGCCCAAAGACATTTCCCACCTCCAGTCAGAAGACCCTCCCCAGTACCCTGGAGGCTCAGGCCAGGACCTCCCTGGGCACCCAGCATCTCTTTGCTCTGCATACACCTGAAAGAGTCCAGGGTTATCAGCTGCCCATAAACACAGGTCTGGCCCATTGTCTATGAATGTGACCTGTCCTCCTCACCTTTTGGGAACAGGGATTGGGAAATCAATATAAGGCCCTTTTAAGAAGCAGCCTTGAGGCTAGGTTATATGGTCCAGGCCCCACCGGAGTCCTGTGTACGGGACACCCACCAACAGGGAAGCAGGGGTCTGAGCTGCAAGAATCCCAAACCTAGAGAAGGGAGACCTGGGTACATTAATGCTGACTCTCCCACTTGGTTGCTTGTGACCTTGGCCAAATCATTCTTCCTCTCTAGGCCACATTCTGCCTTTCAATATTTACTGAGTAAGGACTATAGGAACAAGCGTTGTTCTCATGTGGGTTTCTGTGGAAGTAACCCTCCATGACACTCACAGAGCGCAGGGCCCAGGGAACCACCATGCGGCCAGGGAAGGGTTTAAAAGAAAAAAAGCCCTTGCACCAATTTCTTCCAACGCTCCCTTGCAGTGCCCCTCAAAGGATGGTGCTCTGCACATCGAAACACTGGGCATGGGGTCACCTGGCAGGCATGACTTCAGGTTGGTCAGCAGAAACTGGCTCGATCCCTGCACAGAGCTGGCAGTCTCTCTGGGCCACAGTGGCTCAGAGAGGAGGCTGGCACAGGCTGCCTCTGCTGCAGGCTCCATCTGGAGGAATGGGTGGGCAGGCGGGCACACAGCCGCCTCTATTCTCCACACCCTTGCCCAGGACAGGCAACACCGAGTAGTTCAGGAGCTTCTGAAGATATCATCCCAATTCCTAGCTCTCAACCTAAGCCCGCTGCTGCTGATTCTGGAGGACTCTTAATGCCAAGGGGTAGTTAGACCCCATAGCACGCTGGCGAGAACCTAAATCCAGCCCTTTTAACGCACTCCCACCTTTGGGCACAGAGGAGGTGATATGCAGATCCAGAAGTGAAGGCGGGAACACGTGGTAGTGCTCTCTCCCCCACCCATACATCCTCAGAGCACTGCGGGGGGAAGGGAAAGCAAGGACCATTGCCGGCAGCTGAGAGGGAGAGCAGCATGCTCAGAACTCCTTCTTAGTGCTTGTCTAGCCCCTAAGGTCCCCACGGACCACCCGGGGTCACAGCCTTGCCAGGCTGTAGCCTCAGCACCCGGTAAGTACCCGGCAGCTGTAGTCACTTGGCCACCTCCTGCCTATTCACAAAACCCAGACTCTTGGGCCCTTGCATGCCCTTAAATGAGAAGGTGCCAGACACCACTGGGACCTCCAAGTTCCCTCCCTCGAATTGGGGGGGGGGTGTTGAGGGGCTGCTGCTGGCCAGGACAACATCAGGTGAGAAACACACTGGCCACAGAGGTCCATGCCCTCAGCTTTGGAAGACTTGGGAGGAGGTGGAATGGGAAGTGAGCCCAGAGTGGGGAAAGGTCTGCAACCAGAGGTTGAGGGCACCCGGCAGAGGGATAGGCAGCATCCCAGCCTCCAGCCAAGAGACAGTCCTACAGCAGCTGGAGTCCGTGTTGATACCTAGTGAGCCCTTTGCCTCCAGGGAGGCAGCGGGAGTGATCCGGGAGGACACAGTGGGCCAGCCTATAGCAACCACATCCCCACCGCCAGCACCGGCACCCCCTCCCTTCCCCACCTCTCTCTCCGGGCCTTGGGGAGACTGCAGACCTGGGACTTGGCCAGGGGGCCAGAGCCTGCAAACTCAGTCTTTGCCGGTCTGGCCCGAGTGCTCTCTTAGGCAGAAGGCTGGGCCTAGATGTGCCGAGCCCCCAGCCCCCGAGTCACCTTCTAACCCCCCTACCTCCCCCCACACACATACACACGTGCTCACCTGGGCCTGGGGGTCCCCATGTCGGGCGGGCTGGGCGAGGGGAGCCCCCTCCGTCCGGGCAGGCGGGCAGGCCGCGGGGCGGGGCGGGCGCGCGGGGCCGCGGCGGGCTCTGCGGAGCAGCCTGTTCCGCGACACCCCCGCCCGCTGATGGATGCCGACTGCAGCAGCGGCGGCGGCGGCTCGGCGTGCGCCGGGGGCTGGGCACCTTGCCCACAGCCCCGGGCTTGGCGCCCGACGCGCGGCCAGCCTCCACCCCCGTCCGGCCCCCGCGCCCAGCCCGGGGCGGCCGCGCGCCTGCCGACTCCCTCGGTGGCCCTGCCCCTGCCTCCGCCTCCTCTCTGCCAGTCTCCTTCTCCCCCTCCCTCTCGCGCGGGCTCCCAAGCCACCTCCTTCTGGGTGCTGCCACGCCGGTAGTTCCTGGGCCACTGCGGGACTGTGTATCAGGAGCCAAGTCTTACGCCTCGCCGCCCACAGGGGCACAGGCCAGCAGCGTCCCTCTCGCGGGCCCACCTCTCCTGGGAGCTCAACCGGGAAGAGGGAGGGGGAGGGGAGACCGAGAAAGGTTCCCTGACTCACAAGGGGTGACTCAGCCTCAGTGGGCCTCCCAGCCCACTGGGAGTTGGATACCCTCACCTCCCCGGACTCAGCAGCCCTCTCCCCTCAGAGAGAAGGTACCGATTGCACTGCCTCCTGGGACCCTGCGCACTTCGGAGTGTGTATGTATAGCTGTCCACGTGTGCTGCTGTGACAGTTAAGGCACACGGGAGAGCAGAAACTGGCATGGTACAGAGGTGGTTCTGGATATGTGTGAGCACACACTGGTGTGTGCCCAGGCTCCAGGCAGGTTGTGAGGTGGATAAGGGACTGAGATTTTGGCTCAAACCATGCTCAAAACCAAGCAAAGTGACTCCTCCTACCGACAACATTAACTCAAAAAGCTGGTGCATCCAGGACCTCCCACAGGCCAGGACCTCAAAGTGCAGAGGACTGCCTGAACGAAAGGGTTGGACATACCTACCTCTAGGAGTTCTCGTTCCAGGCTGGGGGTGGGGGGGAGGGGGAAGCTGGAGAAGATGGTAGGTACCCCCCAACATCATCTCCAAAGACCCGCCCATGGGTACACATTTGCAGCCCATGTGACCCTACTCCCTGGCCCCACCCCCATCCCCAGGCACACAAATCTTTGCTTTCATTCTTGAACTAGTTCTTGAGTACCTGCGCTAGTGTGTGTTCTAAGCACTGCAGAAACCACCACAGTGGAAACCACAGAGGCCCAAAGTTGTGGACCAAGCAGCCCACATGCAGCCCGAGACCTCTGTCTCCTCCTGCTGTAAGTCCATGTCAACCTCACCAATGGGTTGTATTCCTCAGTGTCAACTCCACCTTCACTCCCACACCCAAGGGACAGGCAACTCTCTCTGTTCACTCTTCTTTCCCCAAGTGTTCACTCCATCACGGTGACCTTCTCCCTCGGTCCTACTACCAAGCCTAGGCTCTCCATAGCCAGAGGTTATGTCTATCTCCCCAACACCCCTTAAAAAGCCCAAGCATCTGTGTCCCTTCTCCCCACCCCCAAACCAAGTCTTCTCTCCAAGTTAAACACGAGGAACTCATTCACCAGATGTTCCCAAGACACAGCTTCCGGTCCCTTCACTCTCCCGCTGCCCACTAGACCCAGGAGAGCAAAAGGAAGCCTGCTCCTCCCAGAGTGAGGGAACACATCCTTCTTCCAAACCAAGACCGGAAGATGGACAAATGAGCCCAGGGCCAGTTCACAGAAGGACCAGAGTCCTGCTGGGCAGACTTCCTCACAGATTTCTCCCTCGCCCTTTGTACTCTTCACTCCCCAGCCCCCCACATTCAGTGCTTCCCAGGAACTTCCCAGGGCCTTAGGAGCATGGCTTTGGGCAAATCACTTTGCCACCCGTGTGCTCTGGTTGAATTCACTACACATTTTACTCCGATGTATGAATGAAAGAATCAGAAAACTTAGAGGAATTATACCAGGTAAACTTACTGTTTGCTCTGCACGTAAGCTAGGAGATTCTTAACCTCTTGGCTTCAAATATTTTTGCTCCAATGGACTCTCCACCTCCTCTGCTCACTGGCCTTTCCAATGCTGGGCTCCAGGGGGCAGGACAGGGCTGTGTGACCAAAGCCCTCTTACCTCCTAGTTCAACTCTCCTTCCCTGGACCTTCCTCCTCTTCTTTTCCCCAAGCAGAAGCCTTCCCCACTCATCCTCTGGGGCAAGGCCACTTTCCCACCATCCTCATCCCTCAGTGAGATGGAGCCCCTCACTTTCCCAGAAACCCAGTCACGTTCCAAAGACTACGGCAGGACGTTTCCAGATATCATTCTACATTTATATCCAAAGCGCCCAATTCACTCCAGGCAGTTTTCTACTATTTATCTACTGTTATCTTTATTTCTACGATCTTCTACTAGTCTAATGTCTTCTGTTATTATCTTTACTTCTAACATCATTGTCATCATCACTACTTTCATCATTGTCATCATTATCTACAAACTAACATTTCTATCCAGTTTGCAAGTATTTTCCAGTTTGCAAAGTATTTTCATGTGTGATTTTCACATCTTATGAGATACCATCACCTCATTTTACAAATAGTTAGGCCGGAGCTCAGGCTAGTGAGTGCTGGTCACTATCTGGCTCTCCGAATACTCTGCACTTTATCCCACAATCATCTTTTCCAGTGAAATCTGTTTGGGAATGGGGTAGTGAACACTCTGAAGAATACATGGCCCAACAGTTGAAATCACTACTCCTATTACTTGTTAGCCTTCATTCTCTAAGCAGAGAAACTGAGGCACAGAGCTAAGACCCAAGCTGGACCACATCCCATGAAAGCCCCCAAGGAGAAATGCTATGCTCCCAGATGGAGGAAGAGTAGTCTACCCACCAAAGGGGACTCCTCGGTTCCTTTAGTTCTTCATTCTGCCCTGCCCATGGCACTGCTGCTTCCTCTGTGTTCCTTGAATAGATGATCTGCCTTCTCTGAGCCTCAGTTTTCTCATCCACAAAGTGGGAGATATGCTCCCCTCTCTACTTCTCGCTGGGTTGCTGTGATGTCACTGAGTTGCTAGCAGAAAAGAAGAGACCCCCATCTCCACTCTGATCTGGAGGAAAGTTATCCTGTTTGAAGTGGAGGGAACTTGATGCCAAAGAGGCAGGACACAGGAAAACCAGAACAGAGTGATCCCCTCTGTTGGCTTGGAAGACAAAGAACACACCGGCTGCAGCCCCAAGGCCACAAGTGAGGCAAAGACTAAACTAAACACTTCAGGTAGGAGCCCTCCCAACCCTCTTTGAACTTTTGAAAGAGAAAAGCACTGATTTGCCAATGTCACCCCAGGTAGTCAGTGGTCTCTTCCAAGGTCATCCCAAGTCCTCAGTAGTCTCATGACCCCCAGTCACCAGAGGTCCATTGATTCCTGAGTTGGGAGGGGGTGGTAAGTACTCCATTCCAAGGATTTCATCTTTCCAGTAAGCTGTGGTGTTCCACTGAGTCAGGCCCTGGGCACTAGGGAAGGTAGGAGCGATCAGATAGCTCTGCCCTTGAATTCACAATTAGTCCAATGGGGGAGAAGGGCACAGAAAGCAGGATGTCAGTAGGCACTGTTATGGGACTCATCACTCATTTTCTGAGCACTAACTCTGTGCCTGGCACTAGACAGACATTCGCTTGTTTTATCTGTACAATTCTCCGGCACCAGATGTTAACTCCTTTCATAGCTGAGGTAGCTACGGGGCTAACGACTTCCCAAAGCTCACCAGCTCGTGGGAGGGTCAGAGTGTGATGGTCTGATACCAAACCCTGAGCTTTGACCCCATGTCCTCCCTGCCCCCAGGGCTATGCTGGCCACTAGGGTGGCACCCCCAGCCATATGTGGCTACTGGGCACCTGCAATGTGGCTCAAGCAGTTGAGATGGGCTGCAAATAGAAATTCACACTAGATTTTGAAGATTTCGTCTGTGTGGTGGGGAGAAGAAGGTAATATAGCTCACTAATAATTTTATATTGAAATAGTAGCATTTTGCATGTATTGAGTTAGATAAAATGCCATTCAAACTATTTCATCTGTTTCTTTTGCATGTTTTTTTCCCCACAGAAAAATTTAAAGTACATGTGTGGCTTGTACTTTATGTCTCTTGCTCCGCACAGCTTAGAGACCACAGTTTGGTCCAGGGGGCTCAGAAAGGGCTTCCTGTAGGAGGGACATCTAAGTTGAGCAGAGTCAAAGGCAAGGTCATGGGCAGGAGGGCATCCAGGGCAAGAGAGCGGTAGGGCATCTGGCTTTGGTCCCAGAGAGTGGATGGGCTGCAGGTACTGGGTGGGCTGGGTAGCTGTAGGCAGCTGAGAGCTGGGCCAGCCTCTGGAGGAAGCTACTAGAGCCAAACTTTGCAGAGCAGCGTGACCCACAGGCCTGGGAAATTCTGCCTGATGAGCTGTTCTCACTGATCTTTGGAGCTCTCTAGAAGACACTGCAGGGTAGCTGTGTCTGGGTGTAAAGAGCAGGCAGGGTGGGCAGGTGGCAAGGCCTGCCTCCAGGAAGCCCTCCAGCTGTCCCTACCACTTCTCCCTCAACCTCCTCCAGGAATCATCCTGGAGCATTGTGAGTCCCCAGAGACCTGTCCCACCCCTGCAATGGTCCAGCCCAGACCGTGGGAACTGCATGCTCCTGCATTCGGTCATCTTCCAGTGTGGAAAGATGACAAAGCTGCACAGAGGGTCACACAGTGCTTTTCCAGATCTGGTGTGGTGCTGTTGAAGTGTATGAGAGCAACAGCTTTCTCTGGGGAGGGGGCTGGAAGAAGGGGTTGGAAACGTTCCTTAGTCAATATGGGAGCTATTCAACCATGGGCAAGCCTTAACCTTTTTGCCCCTCAGTTCCTGCCTCTGTAGAATGGGGCTGATTTCAGCACCACCTCTTAGAGATCCTGTGAGGCTAACATGAGAGGACACCCACATATGGCTTAGTGCCCCTGCAGTACCTTCATTCTCCCTGAAGTATCCAAAGACTGCCACCTCCTCCACCTTCCTCCACCCTGCCTGTCTCTCCTGACCCACTGAACCACACATCTCTTGTCTCCACTCCTGAATTCAGGGCTCCATTGTCATGCTGCACTGTGCCTTCGCCAACAGAATTGCGGTTTCTCAAAGATGAGAGCCTTGTTTTCTCCTCCCTCCTCTCCCTTTTCATCCTCCTCCTCCTTCTATACCCACAGCCAGCACCCTCCCTGACCCATCCCAGCACACATAGTCTGGGCACCCTGGAGGCTCTTGCAGTCCACAAAGCGGTCCCTGTCTTTGTGGGTATGGATGACTGTGTGCATGCTGGTCTCCATGAGACCAATCCAAGAGACTAGTCCCACTCTGCCTCCCATTCTCTAAGAAGTCAGGCAAACCCCTCCCTGCTCTCCAGGATTCTCACAACCCAGTCTCACCTGTCTCTTCCACCCTGTCCTCAGGCTCTGGGTGCCAGGTTGTCAAATGCCAAACAGTCTAGGGGATCGCAGCAAAGCCCTGCCTTTCTGCTTTTGACGTGTTCTTTTCTTTGCCTAGGAGATGCGCTTCCCGTTCCCACGGCCATTCCTGCAGGATCCTACAGGAAACCCTTCCTGATCCTTTCCTCTTTGACCTTGCCCCTCCCAGCTAAGGAATCTCTGAGTCTCTCCCCTCTCTCCTGTCCTCTGCCTTCCAGTCCTGGAGTGTATGAATGGCTCAGCCCAGTGCCTAGCACATAACATGGGCATGATGTGTGTCCCTTGGCCATCTGCATTCCCAGAGTCCAAGACAGGGGCAGGGGGAGGGGGCAAGCATTACTCAAGAGTTTATCCAGGATGCCAGGACACTCCTGAAACTAAGTTCTGCTGACCCCAACTCCACCTCGACTACATTTCATAATGGAATCTCATGCTTCTAGCTGCTCCTGGGGAGGGGCCAGGGGTTATAGTCCTATGGCCTGAATGCAGACATGCACCCAGTCTCCCATCTGGTACCCAAAGTGCCGACTGAGATTCACATTATCATTTTATTCTCTGGTACTCACAGTCTTAGCCCAGGAGCCATCCAGCCAACAGTCCACTTTCAAGAGCTGGCACTGAGTTGCTGTCTTTGCAACACTGTCCTCATCCACCCAACTGCAGGGACCAGACGGCAAGACCAGACTCTGCATCACTGGCTGATCCCAACTTCACAAGGCAGCCAGGCCGTGACGTCTGGCCATTCCCATCTACCCCACCCGGCCAATCTGGGCAGAGAAGCCGTCTGTGTATAGAAACACAGCCTTCTGCCTAGAATTCTCCTGCCTGACCCCTCACCAACTCTGTGGCTTTAATCTTCTTGCCCAAAATAACCATTGGCTTCCATGATTCTCTGGGCATGAATCAGATTCTTATGTGAGGCCGTGAGCAGCTTGAGGACAGGAAGGGCACATTATCCATCTCTGTACCCCTGATGCATCAGGCAAATGTTTGTGGGATTTAGTGAGCTCCTCTGTGTGCCTGGAGGGACCTATGCTAGGGAGCAAACATTCGCAGGCAAATAGTCATGCTCTCCAAAATCTCCCAGTTTAGGAGATACAAGGGCTAAAAAGGCATATGGTACCAATAGGAGCCTCGACTGGCATACCAAGTAGTTTCCTGCACTGTCTACCAACTAGCCAAGTGACTGTCTACATTTGAATTCATTAAAATGGAGCAAAATGTAAAATTCATAATGGCATGTGGTCAGTGACTACCAATACAGCTGAGGTAGAACATTTCTATCAGTTTACTGGACACACCACAGAGAACCTAGAACACTTTAAGCAAAGATGACATGACGGGAGCTGGGTTATGGGAAGATTTATTTGTCCCTGGAGAAGAGTAGGTGGCTGGAGCAAGGGTGAAGCTGGAACCTGGGTGGGCAGAAGTAGGGGGGCATTATAATAATCCAGGTGATTATTCTCTCCCCCCTCATGTATCTCTTTCTATTGGTAAGCTAGGAACCAGAGAACAATGTTTCTCAAATATGTTCTCTGGAATAGCAGCATCACCAGAGAGTGTGTTGGTATGCAAATCCCTACTCCAGGCCTCCTGAATCAGAAATGGGGTGGGAGGGTGGCCAGAGCACGACTTGGTTTTCATCAGGCCACTCATGATTCTGATGCACAATCAGAATCTCAAGAGTGAGGTTCATCAGCATAGAGACAAGTCTACACTGGATCCAGAGAGACTACCTGCAGTTGGCGTGCTTGGTTTCATGTCTTGGCTTGGCCCTTTATTGGTGCTGCTTAATCTCTTTGTGTTTCAGCATCCTTCTAACAACCCTATGTGACTATTATAAGGATTAAAGGAGTCAATACATGTACATTTCTCAGACGAATACCTGGCATATAGTAAGTGCTCAGTGAATGCAAAGTATCATTTTTAATCCTCCTATGTCACTTTAAACTCCCACGGTGCAAAGTTGAATGGCTCAACATCTGTCCCTTCCCATCAATCTCTTCCCTCCTGCCTATCCATCACATACTATCCCTAGGTCTACTTCTCTGCACCGTCCACTCTATTTACTTTTCTTTAGATCAAGTGTCAATTCCTCTTCAAAAAGGTAGGGACACTTCTTCTGTCAAATGAGGGTTCCTGCCAAGGCAGCATGTTAAAGCAAAAGAGGTGGAGGAAATGCCTTATGCTAAGATGTCCCTTAGGGAGGTAGAAGATGCCCCTTGAGAATTCCCCCATAAGACCACCTGGGAATAGGGATATCTGGAGGGGTATACCCAGTTGCCCACTGCCAATAAAAGCCTCAATTCTGTTCAGTCAGATCTATATCAGTCAAAAGGCTGTGGGAAATGATAACCAGGGTCCTGCCTATGGCAAATAGCTAGGTACTGACTTGGGGAACCAGCAAGGGCAAGATGCTGTCCTGACTAGCAAAGACACTGGATTCTGATCTTGGCTGTGAGATCTCAGGCTATCATTTTCCACTCTGGATTCAATAATATAATAATGGGTTGGACTTGTATGGTTTTTAAATCTTTAATAGGTCATATGTTCCTTGAGAAATGTGATGAAAACTGCAGAACTTCTCCCCAGAAGAATGTACATGGGCACACACAGACAGGCACACACAACCTTATTATAATTTCACACATTCAGAGACCTCATGAAACCATCCACAGATCTCCCCCTGGGTCCATGGACTCTTGGTTAAGAACCCTTGGGCCGGATGGTCCTAACAGTCCCTGATAAGAAGTCAGTTGTATTTGTATTAATTTAAAGGAAACCTAATATAGAAATTTCAAAGAAAAGATAAAATTTCAAAGAAAAGATAAAATTTGAAATGAGCTTTCTTAGGATTCAATTGTTGATCAGCTAAACCTCGTATGTATCCTACCAGAGTCTGTCCTATCCCTCTGTTATATTATTGCTGTGGTCTGCCTCCCCTTCCTTTATCACTCCATGCAGCATGAACTGAGCAATTCTGAAAGACACCTGCACCACAGCTGTCTCCATGATGGGTGGTCCCCAGCCACGAGATCAAGAGCCTGACCTACCTCCATTTTTTTCCCCATTGTAAATCCCTGGTTCATATGCCAGTCAATAAAGAGGTGCCTACATGCTATATCCCAACCTCAACACACACACACACACACGCACACACACACACACACACGCACGCTCTTTCACATAGCCACAGGCAAGGCACTGTATGGTTCCAGACACTCAATGGTTCAGTCACTCAGAACAAGCAAGGGTTATTTTTAGAGGCCAAGTGACAGAACGGGAGAGAGCAGTTCTATTCTGTCAGAGGTACTGCTGCCACCACACCAGCTCTGATGAATCACTACCCACTACGTGAATGTACATGTCTGTCAGCATGGACAGAAAGGCGGTGCTGGCTTCCAGAATGAAGCCTTGGATTGGTGACCATGCTCATCACACCAGACTGAGGCCAGGATCATACCAGGGGCAAGACCACTGATTCACTAATATAGCAAGCCAGGCCAAGCCAAGTCAGGGTAACCTTTCCACCAGGCAGCCCAAGGGCCTCTTTCTGCAAAAGTCCCTGCAGAGTGATTCTTGATACCTCTGACCCTGCTCAGGCCAACTGAGTGAGCCCCCGCCTCCCCCACCCCCTGCCACTGCAGTCTGGTTATTAAAGCAGTGAGTGTTCATAGATAGGGTAGACTTGACCAGAGTGAATGCAGCTATCAACTGGTCTCATCTTCTGGAAGTGCACTCTGGAGAAGTGCATAATGAGCCTTAAAAGTGTATATCTGTTATCCCAGAAATTGCTCACCTATGAACCTATACTGTGAACAGTGGATATATACAAATTTGTCTTTTAGACACGTTAAGTCTCATCTTATATACCAGAGTGAAGCGGAAAATTAATATAAATGCCCCCAAAGAGTGGCTACATTTTATAAATCATGACACATATATGCCCTGAAATATTATGTAGCCTGTTAGAATATAAGATTGTGGATCACGTGATTCTATGTAATGATGTTTACAATATGACATAGAATTTTAAAAGCAGAACAAAATAGTATATAACATATGACCCACTTTCTATAAAATATGCAAGCACACATGCTTATGAAAGAGTAAACTGAAAGGAAATATACAAAAATTATGTTCCCAGAGGTTGTTTCATGACAGTGGAATTCCTTCTGTGCTTGGTTTCATTTTGTCATCATTTACTTTCTGGTGTGTGTGTGCAGGAACATATATTATTTATAGAAGCAACAAGAAGACCCATTACCTCACCTCACTCATGGTTTCTGACCTGAACCTTTCAAAAGCCTTCCTGGAATCTCACTAGAGCTTGCACTCCATCAGGACTCTTATCAGGTATCCCTCTGGCTTTGAACTTTGCTGCCCTCCTTAGTTGCCCCTTGGAGTTTCACTAAGTGGGGCTCCATCCAGCCAATTCCTACAGTCTCCTGATGCATGCCTCCATAGTCACAGTCCTCTCCTCCAGGGTTTCTCATCCATAAATCTTATCCAGAGGAAGAAAAGCCAATCTCCTTATTTTATAGTAAAGGAAATAATAATTACCATAATAAAGATAAAGGTGCCAGTGAACCGTCACCTGATACTTTACCTTCCATTTTATAGCACACTTTATTTATCCCTCACAATGACTGGTAAGGCCACCCATCACACAGATAAGGAAACTGAGACCCAGCAAGTATTGCAGTACAAAATACCTCCAAACATCACACAAGGAGGCAGGATTCCAGTGTAGATAGGACTTTGACATATAAGGGGTTAAGGGGAAGAAATGGCCAGGTTATCCTGAGTCTACATTCTCAGGAGTCATATTCTAAAGAACCCCTCCTCCCAGCTGAGCTCACAGTTGCTACACTATTATCCCCTGCCCAGAATCCCACAAAAGCCCATCTGGGGTCACATGTCCTATATCCCCACACCAGTTCAGTTATTACCCCTAGCAAAGAGATACCCTGCAGTACCATCTCTTGGCTCCTCCTGTTCAGTTTGCAGGGGACAGCTAGCAGTTCTCTCACAGGGATTGGGGTTAGAGAGAGGGTATTTGCATCATATAGCATGAGCCTATAGGCCCTCCACACCTTGAGCCTACACTCAGCTCCACATTTGGGATACCTACTCTGGCTGCACTGTCCTTTGCTTGCTTTCTATCTACTGCCTGGGACAAAAAAAGAAGCTGAATCCTATAGTCTGAATTCTAGTCAATTCCAATTTACTTTGGAACATTAATATTAAATAAAAGCGTAATAATAAAAACACTCTCAACAAAACAGTTACTTTATCTTTATTCAATGCTCACAGCCACCTGAGGAGCAAAAGCTAGTATCCCATTTATAGAAAACTAATTTATAGAAAAATGCAATTAGAAAATTGAGTTGCAGCAGGCCTAGACACCTAGCTAATGAATGGCAATACAAGGGTGTAAGTGGGTGCTCTGACCACTGCGCCACACTGTAGCTCCACAAAATCATCTGGTCCTAGCCCCTTATCACACAGATGGGGAAACTGAGACCCTGAGAGGGGAAAAGATTTGCAATCAGCTTCTTTTTATTTACTGAGCAATTACTATGTGCAATGTACTGAGCTAATGCTGTGAATGATAAAAATGTTTCAACTTCCATGTCATTGGACAGATGGGCAATAACTGTATAAAGCTTGTTAAAACCCAACGATGTGTTCGTGGAAGTTCTCTATACTCTTTTTTTGCATGATTGAAATTTTCCGCAATAAAAGAAAGGGAGAAAAGATGACAATGATGGCTAAAGAGGACTTAAATTTAAAGTCTGGCTTGAACTTAAAAAATCAGTAAATCATCAGACTTAAGACTATTTTGCTCTGAAAGTTATAAGGGTCAGGAAAAGGCAAGTGTACTAGAACCACTTGATAGCTTCTCTCTATCTTTATATAAAATCATCTGCCTTTGTATTGCTGCAGGGAAAACAGAAGTCAGAAGAAAACCCCCAGTCTTCTTGGCTGGGACCTTTTCCTCCCATCCTGAGGGAGGTACAGAGTCCCTGCCCCCAGAAACCTGACTGATGGACCCTCTTGGGCAGGCTCTCCGTGAATCCACAAACCACATGAGACAAAATGCGGTCCCATCAGCTGCTGGCAGAGAGGCAGCTATAAATCCAGAGAACTATGATTAGAAAGCAAATTACAGGTCTTCCTCTGTAGGTTTCCAACACACAAAAACTTCTCAGCAGTCCATAGGCCTTTATTCAAGTGGCTCAAAGTCTCCAAAGAGAGCAAAGACACGTGGCAGAATGACAATGAGAAGAATGGGGGTAGGGTGGGACAACACCACAGGAGATTTGATAAGCAGAGGTAGAGAGAGGGAGGCCACTGGGAGGCAGTACAGCATAATGGTCAAAAGTCACACTTTGGCAGCAGATCAGAGCCCTCCTCCCTATTCCAGTGCTTCCTACTTGAAAGACTAGGAATAAGGTAACCTCTCTGAGCCCATTATTTTCTCAGCTGCAAACGGGGGATAATTTTACCAACAATAGAGAGTAGTAGTAGGGACTGACAAGGCAATATTTGTCAAATATTAACTCCGTTCTTGGCACACAGCAAGCTTATGATATTGTTATTTATTTTTTTTTAAGTGTAAATCACATGATCTAGCAATTCCCCTCCTGGGTATATATGCTAAGAATTGATACTAGGGTCTTGAAGAGATATTTGTACATTCATGTTCATAGGGGCATTTTTCATATGCCTCAAAAGGTAGAAACTACAGAAATGTCCCTCAAGGAATGAATGAAGAAGCAAATGAGGTCTGTTCATACTATGGAATCATATTCAGCCACAAAAAGGAAGGCCATTCTGACAAAGGCTACAGCATGGATGATCCTTGAGGACAATATGCTCTGTGTAGGAAGTTCATCACAAAAGGGTAAACAATGGAAGAGTCCACTCGTATGAGGTAAGCTAGAGTTAAATTCATTGAGAAAAAGAAAAGCAGAGTAATGATTGCCAGGAACTGAAAGGGGAGTGGGGGATGAAGTGCCATTTTTCAATGAGTACAGAATTTCAGTTGGGCAAGACAAAATATTGTGGAGATGGATGTGGTGATGGTTGCACAACAGTGTGAATATACTTAACATCATTGATAAATCTTACATTATGTGTATTTTACCACAATGAAAACATTCTTTACTTTTAAAAAAAAAAAAGCTGTTAGAAAATCAAAGAGAGATTAAAAGAGATGAAACTTTATCATTTAGAAAGAACTGAAAAAGGCCATAGTAACTCAAAACGCTGAAGAGGACACGGTCTTGGGCATATCCTTCCAATCCAGCGAGCACATGACATCGAGCACACCTGAATCAGAGTGTGCAGGAGCTCAGGGCCGGCTCTCCACCCTCACTTCTGCCCCACTGAGGGGTTGCTCTGACACCAAAGCCCTGACCTGTGGGAGAATCTGGCCCCACTCTTCTTCCTCTTCCCCGGGAGACAGGGAGAACATAAAAATCTTCTGGGAAGGACAAAAACCCAGAAGGAAGGAAAGGAAGTCTATCTTTGCACAGCAGGTAAAGACGGCAACTTCCAGGTGGCAGAGCAGCAAAAGCCCTGAGCTATGAGCCATCTGTGGAGAGAACCCCAGGGTAGCACTTTCCTCAGTGGTATAGAGGAAAGTGGAAGGGAGAAAGGGGGCAAATAGTGAAAATTATTAGCCACCTACCACCAGTTGTCCCTCATTATCATTCCCTTAAAGTGATTCTAGTAGGTAGGTATCTACCAGATAAAGTGACTGGTTGGAGGGAACCATGGATGGTGAGCAGAGACTAGGGCACCAAACCCAGCTGACTCTTAAACATACTTTTCCTTTAGCCCACCGGCTATAAGAATCTCAGGCCACACTGTGAGCTCTGGAGTCAGAATGCAAATCCCATCTGTCCCTCACCAGCTGTGTGATCTGAGAAGAATTACTTATTCTTCTGAGTTCCAGTTCCTCAACTGTAGAGCAAGAAGTACTACAGCACCACATTTCATATGGTTTTAACAGATTTAAATGCAATCATTAAATATCATATTGCAAGGAAAATGTATGGCATGTAGTAATGTCAAGGAGCCAAATAACTTCTTATTCGTTATGCTTAGACCTCCCCCTGCAGGCCCCCAACCATGCCTTGCCCCTGACTGTCTAATGCAACACTTGGAGCAAGGCAGTAGCCAGAGCTGACACCAGAGAGAGCTAAGAGCCAGATTGGAAGCAACCTCACAGGAGTGAGGAATGTCCTGGAAATGGCCTCTATCCTCTATCCTCACCACCATGGTCAGAGTAAGTTGTTCTACAAACACTTGTAGGTCACAGTCTAAGGAATCTCTGTTCTCATAGGTGAACATAATGGCCCAGACTGCCCCTCATCCACCCACTTGCTTCCACCCTTCTCCCATAGCACCTTCCAAGAGCAGGTGACCTGGAACCCAAGAGCTGATACCAGGTAGGCTCTGAGAAGTCTCTAAACCCATCACTCATTTATCAATGGAACATTGAAATCTGAAGATAAGAGGGAACCTGCTTAAGGTCACACAGTACCATGAGCCAGTAGCAATGCAAGAACACAAACGTGAGACACCCACTTCCTGGTCTAGTAGGGTTTCCAATTTATTTCTGATTTTTCTTGTGTCAAGTTTAAGTTTATCATTGAAATTTCAAGATGTGTAGCCATCACTACAAGTCTAACTCTGGAAGGATGGTCTTAAGGAAAAGGCAAGAACTTTGGAGACAGACCCAAGTAGGTTTAAATCCCAGCTCCACCATGTTCTGGTTGAGTGACCCTTCAATTATTGATATGTTATAAGAGGACAATGGAGGACAGTGATCAAGAGTGTAGATTAGCCAGGTGCGGTGGATGTGCCTTTAAACTCAGCCTTGGGAGGTTGAGACTAGGAATCGCTTGAGTCTGCGGGTTCGAGATTATCCCGGGCAAGACAGCGAGACCTAGTCTCAAAAAATAGCCGGGTGTGGTGGCATGCACCTGTAATCCCAGCTACTCGGGAGGCTGAGGCTAGGGATCACTTGAGTCTGTGGGCATGTACTACCCCGGGCAACATAGCAAGACCTAGCCTCTGAAAAAAAAAAAAAAAAAAAAAGAGTGTGGATTATAGCTCCAAGTCTGTTGCTTCCTGAGGGTGATTGACTTTACCAATCACTGCTCCTTCTGCAAGATCTGCCTCACACAGTCATTTGAGTACAGAATGAGAAAAAAGAAATAAAGGACCTGGTACATTGTTTGCAATGGAGTAAGACTCAATAAATTGTCTATTGTTTTTTATTTTGTTTTGTTTGTTTGTATTTTGAGACTAGGTCTCGCTATTTTTGCTTGTGGAACCACAGGCTCATGTTGCCCAGGGTACCACAGACTGAAGCAATCCCCAGCCTCAGTTTCCCGGGTAGCTGGGATTAAAGGCGCGCACCACCACTCCCAGCTATATTTTTTTGGAACTAGGTCTCACTACATGCCCCCGGCGGGACTCAAACCACAATCCCTGGCCCTGGCTGTGGCTTCCTAGGCTGCTGCTTACAGGCATGCACCACCATGCCCAGCCTATGTCAATTGTTAATATGATTATCTTGAACATTCTGATTGGAGTGTGTTGCCAGTAGGTAGCAAGAAGATACCTCAGTACTAATTTTATCAGTTCCCCCTGTGGAACCATGGAGTGTGAAAGCTGGCAAGAAGCCCATTGTATAGACAATAGAAGTGAGATTCCCATGGGAAATGATTTGCTCAAGGTCACAGAGTAAGTTAATGACACTTGAACTAGAACCCAGATTTTTTTGACTCCTGCTGACTTAATTCCATAGCACAAGCTCTTATTCTCCAGACAGTTGTGTTTGTGACTGGATCTCAGGAAGAGGATGACCTTTCAGACCCTAAATACCTTAAGGTAGCTGGCCTCAATCAGAATGGAACTAGAGCAAACTACCCATCATGGCAGGCCCAGGCCAGAAACAGGGTGCGGCCCCAGGCTGGCAGACCAGGCCAACTGGGCCTGCAGCCAAAGCGGCGCCATAGGCACAGCTCAGGGCCCTCTCACCAGCTACATTATAAAGTAATTACAGGATTAGGGACAAAATTAGTCACTTGTATAATTATTTTGCTTAGAACAAGTTCAGAAAGGGCCTTTTTGAAAGAGTTGTTCCTTGGTCCCTCCTAAGAGTACTGCTGCAGAGACACAGTGAGTGAACACGCACGAGCACACCAACACATAGAATGGTGACGACGGGGCATGGAGAGCGCCCCTGGTTTCCTGTTTAGAGTCCTACAGCAGGGCCCACACCTACCAATCCCAACCCTGAAGGACAGAGGTTACATTCTCTGATGGCTGCTTCACAGAGCACCTTTGTCACACTGTCACAGGGCACACTGCCTCCTTTCAGGGCCATCCATCATGGGGAATCTGGAGATAGAGTCTCTCTTATGCCTCCCCCAATCATAAGCATGGGGGCTCCCCTGGCCCTCCCCCCATCTTGGAGCTTGGTAATATAACTCGAGTAATACCTGGAGGTCCACTAATCCAGAGACACTCCTTTTTTTTTTTTTTTTAGGTAAAGAAAATATTTATATTATTATAAAAATAAGATCCAGAGACACTCTTAATATTGGCTACTGTGGTAGGCAGAATAATGCCCACCCTCCTAGTCAGAATAATGCTCACTCTCCCACCAAGATGTCCATGCCCTCATTCTAGAATCTGTGAATGTGCGACCTCACGTGGCAGAGGGAACTTCACATGTATGATTGGTGCAACAGTTTGAGATGGGAGACTATCCTGGATTATCCAAGTGGGCCCAATATCATCAACCACAAACTCCTTAGAAGTGAAAGAGGGAAGTGAGTATACAAGAATCAGAGAAGGCGGAGGTTGCAGTGATGCCATTACTGGAAGAGGCAGGTTGCCCAGGGACACGACAGCCTCTAGGAGCTGGAATGGGCAAGGTATGGATTCTCCCCTGGAGACTCTGAAAGGAGCACAGCCTTGAAGACACCTTGGTTTTTAGCTCCAAAACATCTACTTTCAGACTTCTGACCTCTAGAACTATGAGGTAATAGATTTGGGTTGTTTTAAGTCCCTAAGGGTATGGTAATTTGTTACAACAGCAACAGGAAACTAATAAAGCCACCTAAGGAAACTTTGACTCAGAATTCCTCACAGTAAGAGACATCATCTGAAAATGCAGAGAAATAGAGAGAGAGCAATGTTTCTTTCAGTGGTATGCATAACAGACACAATCTGCATGTCCATTTACCCGGAAGGACTCCTAGGAGCCCCCTTTCTCCTCCATGAAGCCCTCAATGAAATTCTCAAGGGCCAGAATATACCCTAAACCACCTTTAAGGAATAAGCTTGCACTTGGGACCAAACTCTAACCCAGAGAGGTACTACATAGGAGAAACAGCCCCCCAGAAGAAGGGGCTGGTTTGGGGGGAAAGGAAGAGGCCCTGCCCTATCACTTTACCCCAGGGACTCAGTCTCTGTGCTACATTCTCCAACATAGGGCCACTGAGTCCCATAAACATAATTATGTCCCAGAGGGCAGGCTGGCATTAGAGAAAGAAACAGCCTAGGAGGCTGGAAGCCTGGGTTGTGGCCAGGCTGGGCCTGAGTCATCAGATGGCTTCCTCTCTCTGTGGGTCTCACCATCGCTTCCATGGCTCAGCATGTGTTGAGGGCTGAGCCATGAACTTCCAGCCTTGTGGCAACTTGGGAGGCAGTCACTTCATCACACCCTTTTCACAGCTAAGGAAACAGACCCAAGTGGGTGAAATGGGTTTGAACCAGGCAATCTCCCAGCACAGCACTTCCCTGCCCCCCCCCCCATCTTAGAGTGAACAGAGGTGGAGTGAAGGTGGTTCTAAGAAGCTCCTACACACAAGGAGCAGACTCTTCTGGCCCGAGAATGATCAAAAACAGTCCCTGCCCCTTCACTCTGGATGCTGGAGTTTTAAAATGGCACAGCAGGTAGATAAGACTTACTGAGTGCCTGAAAGGCACCCACAGCCTTTGACCCAGAATTCCCCACCCTAAGACAAGTGCAGAAGTGCTCTGAAGTACAGAGAAGGCACCACATGCATTGCCCCTTGCAGTGTTGTTCCAATAGCAGAAACTGGAAACAACCTGAATGCGCACCAACTGGAAAAGGAGTGAGTTGACGGTGCATTTAATCTGAAGACACAGAAGGTAGCCTCATATTCACCTTTCAAGTGAGAACGCAGGGCAGCACTGAAGATGCCATAGGGTGGAATCTGGCTATGTAAGAAAGAACAAAGGGAAAAAGTGGGAAGGGAGCAAACCAAACTTCTGAAAATACTCGAGTCTTGTTTATTTTTTCCCTCTTCCTGTTTCCCAAGATTTCTCTGCTGGGTTATTACCTTCATGATTACAAAAACAACAACACAGTATTCTTAAAACAATGATAACCACTGTGGTAGCATTAGGGAGCCACACATTGGGCAACCAAGAAGAGAAACAGGAGACAAAGGAAGGATAGTAGGAAAGCTGGAGAGCAGGGTGTGGTGCCATTGAGACCAAGGAAAGATTAGGAAGTGAAAAGCCCCAGAATAAATGTGGCTTGGGAGCTGTGAGGGACAAGACTCTTACCCCCCACCCCCAAGGGCCAACTGCATTCACAAGGCTCGTGGGGGTCCATGATGGACTCCACATACTCCCTACTGAGTCTTAGAGCATCCCACCATGACCAGTGTCCCCAGGAGCAACTTTTCCAACACAAACCAGGCACCCAACGGAAGGAATGACACTGTATCACAGCCTTCCTGCTCAGCTCCGGTGAAACAGAGGCCATGTAAGAAGGGCTTGGTCAGGGTTTTCTGTCTTAGGACAAAGCTCTCCTGGCCCACAATCACTCACCAACTGTACCTCCTGTGTTTCCGCAGGGACCCACATACCACCTCCACCCCTCACACACACACACACACACACACACACACACACATACATACATACATACACACACACACATTCACTTCCTCACTTCTTTGAGACATGTCCCTCAGATTCTGATGAGTCTCTTTAATGTCAGCAGGTACACAGGCAAGCCCAGAGTCACAGCCCTGTCCACAACCTGCAGACCTGCTTTCTTCTTCTGAGAATCCCTTTATCCCTCTCTGTACCCACTCAATAATGACCCTAGATAAACCTGGGCTCAAGAGGGAACCCTAACCAATTAGAATGGCCCCTAACCATTCATGCCTGGCTTCACTGTCCCATCCCTACCATGCCAGTAGGCAACCAATGGGCAGGACAAGACTGGACTCAGAGCTAAAAGCTAAATCAGGCACTAAAGGCCAATGACCTAAGTAATGACCTCTGACCCTCAATCCAGTGTCACCAAGAAGCAGGGCCAAGTCAATACCAGATGTCCTCTCTGATACCCCCAATCTAGAAAAATTGACATCACTTACTTCAACCCACAACCCAAATGCAGGGGCCATCCTCCCAGGCAGCTTGTGGTAATGAGTGTGGCTGGGCCAAGACAAGGCCAGTACCAATTAAGCAGCTCCCTCTCCTGCCAGTGAGCTCTGCCTCATTACTTTGCTCCATTTTCAGCTCATCTGAAAAATCTTCATTTGAGGTCTCTGGAGGATCTTAAAAGTGTTATTCAAACATTAGCTCTGACACATGGCCTCCCCCACTCAGACATCACCCGCCCCAGGCTATACTTTCCTCCCTGCTTTTTGGCACTGCCAGGAATGAGCAGCAGCAAATAATCTGCCACATGGTATGACAGGTCCTGCCCCTTCAAGCCCTGCTCAGTCTGGACTTTCCCAGTTCTCTGGAGAAGCCAGGGCAGGGAACTTGGTGCCCTGTGTGGCAGACATATTACCTCTTTCCACCATGGCAAGAACCATGTGAGGTAGCATTATTCACTCCTATGTCGCAGATGTGGAAACAGAAGTTAGCAATGCTGCCAAGGTCACCTAGCCAGCAGGTGGTTGAGTCAGGCCTGGAACCCAAGACTGCTGAGCTCCAGGGCTCTTCCAGCTGCCCTTGTGCACCTCACATGCACGACTTGACCCGCTACTTGGCTTGCCCTGAGGTGGAACCAGCCTCAGTCGCTATGCTTGCCATATTACCCTCACATGCAAGGGATGAGACAAAAGGGGCTGTAGAACTCAGGGCTGCAGGGAAAGATTCAGATTTTTTTCCCTAGAGGAAAAAACTACCCCAGTCTGCCTCTAGTCTCTCAGCTCATGGCCTTCAGGAATAAATCAGAGATGTGGAATCAGAAGACACAGCATGCTCCCAATAGTGCCCTTTCGTCTAGGCCTTGGGCCCCCACTCTCAGGGCCTACCCCAGAGAGAGCCTCTAGAAGGTTCCAGACTGTTCCTCTCAGCATGCCCCCACTGCACAGTATGGCCTCTGTGAATACACAAAGTGTCCCGGCCCACACGCAGAAGCAGAGCTCTAGCATCAGAATGGAATGACCCAGCATTCATTTCCAGTCATTGCCTTTCAGGAAGTCAACAGTCTTGGCTGAGCATCAGGGACCACCAGAATCTGGTGGCCATCTTTTCAGCTCATCTTTTTAACCTTAATTGCCCCAGAATCCCTTGCCCCCACAAGTGTGCACCAGCCACAGAGTGGTAGGCATTTACCATCCCTGCCAACTTGTTCTCACTAGAAGCTGCCATTTACTGAGCACCTACTAAGTGCCCTACAATAAGCACTCAAAACCACTCATTCACTCACTCATCCAACAAATGCTTACTGAATAATTACTAAGTGTCTTATACTAAGGAGTCAAGAGTGGATATCATACTAAAAATAAGACAAATGGTTACAAACTGTGGTGAGCAGCATAAAGGAATCAAGAGGCAAAGGTAGAGAGCAGTGCAGTGAGGAAGGTGATGGTGGTGTCTAATTAAGCTGAGTCATAATGATTAAGAAAGATCCAGGGCTGCAAAGAGCCAGAGAAAGAGAATTAATTCTAAGCAAAGGGTGTAGTATGTGTAAAGGTCCTGCAGTGAGAAAGGATGTGCTAAATAGAGAGAAGACTCCTGTAGCTGAAGAAGGTGACCAATGGGGAGAGGAGGGAGCAGGACCAGCTCATTCAGGGCCCTGTAGAACATGGTAGGGAGTTTGGAGTTTATTTTAAAGGGCAGAGAAAAGACACCAAGTGACATGGTCACTAGTTTCTCATGAAACATTATGTTTCACAAAGATCACTCTGATCATCACTTGAAAGGAGACTTAAGAACATAGATATCACAGGTATATAGAAATATAGAAATCATAGGTGATGTGGTAGTGGGAAAGCCCTGGGAAATACAGTGATGTAAATATATGTATATGTAGATAGATATAAAAAATATAGAACATGTGCATAACATATGCAAAGTAATAGGCATAGCACTATTAATTCCTTTTCCATCTCTCTCTAACCCTATCCCAGGCAGAGAATGTTCTCTTTGTCTGTCTCCTATTCCTTCTCCTGATCTATACATTGTCAAAACTTAAATTTCCTGAGGATACATGATCTTTGCTGTGAAATGTGGTCCAATGAGAAGATGCACTTTGTTCTGTATTACTCAGTGAATGGCGGGGGGGGGGGGCGGTATGGGAGAAGAACTTTCTTCCTCCACCCCTCCTTCCCTTGAGCAGGACCCTTTAGGAACACTGGGTGTTCTGTTAGCTGCCCTTGGATGGAAAGAGAGCAGCAGAGCTCTAACCAGAATGAGAGAATGTTGCTTTTTGAGGATGGACTGTACAGTCCATTGTACAGAAGGGACTTCTTCAAGGTCAAACACTGAGTAGGTGGTGGAATGTGGACTCAGATATGGGTGGCTTCTGCTTTTCAGCAGCCCATGTAGTCCTCCCTGAGAAAAGTGGGAAATGGGGCCAAGGTGAGACTGGGATTGGGGGTGGGGGGAGGCAGGAGCCGGGCAGCATGCCTCCTCAGGCCAGCCAGCCCAGCTCCCAACCCTCCACTGTACATAGGTGTGGCGAAACCTGCCAAACCAGTCCCATGCCAGAGTCAGTGGCAGAAGCCAGGGCTGCAGGAGTGTAGGCGGCATGGTTCAGAGTTAGAGGTACAGAGGCTGTAGACACCAAGAGCTTGGGGGCAGGGAGAACACAGAAAGGCTCCTTCTTGACCTGCCAGTCAGGTGACACAGCACAGCCCAGGCCAAGCTGGGTTCTCAGAGTTGAATGGCTCCATCCTGCATGCAGGCACAGTCTCCTGTCCATATCCAGCTCAAGGCCTGCTCTGGATCTCCTCCTTCTCTAGACATGCAACATATCAGTGTCACAAGGGCTAGAGACCTGGAAACAAGAGGCAGGAAATGTAACCCAAATGACCCATGGACACTTCTCCCCTCATAGTCAAGGTGAAATCTGGCTACTTCTTCAACGCCAAGTATGCACCTGCACCCTCTGCCCTGCCCCTATGCCAATGGCTAATTGGGCCCAGGAAATGGCTAATTCAAGATGTAAATATGGGGGTGAGAGAGCGTGGAGAGCTGTGCTCCCATGAAGCTCTGTGACACTCAGCATAGGCTTGGGAAAACCTGACCTTCCTGGTCTTCATCTCACTACATTCTCTGCAGTGAGCTCCTCAGCTTCGTGGGGCTTTAACGCTTGCCTTCACCCTGCTTCCATCCTACCCCTCACCACCTCCTGCCCAAAGGAAAGCATAAGAGGTATGTATTACAGTTCTCCACTGGATAGGGTTGGCTTTTGTCTCGGGAAAGGCCGTGCTGGAACCTGTTCCATCAGCACCAGGGTCAGGCAGGGAAGCCAGGTCTGCAAGCCAACAGGAGGCTCCTGATGCTACCAGCTTTCTCCTGGTGCTCAGAGTCCAGTACAGAGACCACTCCCAGGGCCTGCAAGGACTGTTAGGCAGGAAAGGACCTTTACATAAGTCTGGGCTCCTGGGAGCTTAGGATACATGGGTCAGACAGGTACCCCATAAAAAGGACAATTCCTATATCTTAATCAATCTTGTCCTTTGGTCAACAGGGAGGATGAAGTTCAGAGAAAGACAAGGACCAGGCTAAGGTCACCCCGCAAGGTCAATGAATGGGCTCACCACCCAGGCCCAGCTCCCAGGCCAGCACTCCCAGCACATGTTGCTCCCACAGCAGAGAGGTCAAAGTCGTGCCTCTCGGCCATTGACATGACCCTTGGAGTAATGACCCTTAGGACAGATAGGACTGGCTGGTTTTGTCATCCTAGGCTGACAAGGCAATCATCTGTCTCAAGTCATTGCTCACAGGATTCCAGGAATACAAAGGACTGTAGATAGTGGCTCCAGAAGGGGAAACTGAGAAAAGGAAAGGGCACCTGACAGGTCATCTCTGCATACAGAGATTCCCTGAGATTGTCTCAGGAACATACAAGGAGAAAGCCTTTGCTATTCCAGCTTTAAAATGCTGGCCCCAGGGCACTGCTGACCCCCCTCTGTGTATCCAGGGCTGGTTACAGTTGGCAACTAAGGCCATTTCCTTCCCTAGTCTGTGCCTGAGTTTTCCCACTAACCAAATGGGAAGTCTGAACTTGGTAAGCAACACGTTCAAGAGGCCTATACTGTTTCCACAGGCCTACATGAGGCCTAACGGCCAGCATCAGAGCCTCTAGTTCTGCTGCCCATAACTCCAAGGAGGCTTGAAAGAAAAGAATATGCCCACACTATAGTCACAGAGTTGTGCAACCACTGCCAGTATCTAATTACGGAATTCCAGTTGTTCTTTGCAAACACTGTGGAAGCCCCCACAATTCCTTTGGAAGCCAGGGGTCACTTTTCTGGAAATGCCCAGGGTGCCCTTAGGAAGAACTTCTCTGGAGAAGAAGTGGAACAAAATGTAAACACTCACTGGGCACTGTGTTCCACTTAGTAAAACAAAGCTGTGGATTTTCTGAGAAAGGTTCACCTTATCAGCCCCACCCAAGTCCACGCCTTTTCCCAGCCTTGAGTCTCCAGCTATCCTGAATGCAACGATTATGCTGACCATGGCCTCAGTTTCCCCATCTGCTCCCTGGGAAGCCAAATGAAGCCCATGTCTCCAACATCCCACAGAGGGATCCTCCCCCCCCCCCCAAAATGGCTAATCTCGTCTTCCTTACTGGAAGAAAAGTAAGTGCAGGTTAAGCGAGCCAAGATTAGCAAGAGCAGTAGATCAGGTTGGATTGGGAAAATGTCAGATTCAGAAGTGGTAGATGAAAGTTTATTTGCAGGCTGCAGAGAAAGCTTACGAAGATTTGAACTGGGGACTTGATCCCCACATATTGATCTTGACCAAAGAGGGAGTCCCAAAGGCATCAGCACCAGGAAGTGGCAAGATCAGGATCCCTGGACATTGACTTCCTTCTCCTAGCTCTGCACTGCTACTCCCAGCTGTGTAACCTTAGAGAAGTCGTTTACCTTCTCTGCGCCTCAACTAACCTACCCACAAAATGAGGATAATTTTATCCTCCCTCCCGTACCTTTCCAGAATGGAAAATCCATTTTGGGATTTTTCCCATTTGGGGATTTTCCCCATTATCAGAAAAATCAAATGAGAGAATGAAAAGCCCTTAGTAGGAAAAAATAAGGGTTTGAGTCTAGTCTGGTTGTGAGCCAGGTGCCATCGGTTATGGAGATGGAGAAGCCCCCAGGGAAAGCGTTCCCGTGCTCTTCTCCTCCTCTTTAATCACCTGCAAAAATACTGGATCCCTTTAACAAGGGTTGGAGAAATCCAGGGATCCCGCAGACAAGATGGACATGGAAACATGCTGGACATCCAGGCCTCATCTGGGTGACAATTGTGAAGTCCAGGCACACCAGAAACAGCCCCATGACTCTCAGGCAGGCAGCAGCAGTCAGGGGAGGATGATTTGTATCCATATGGGGGGAGGCTGAGAGTGGACTAGTAGAGCAGCCAGAGTTGGCATCTCAGAACTCTGCTAAGGAGGAGAAATTGGTGGGTTCTAGCAGGAAAGGGAGGACTGTGCTCCCTTTGGAGTCTCCCAGCCCTTCTGCAAGACCAATCATATATATAGCTACCTTCCATGTGACAGGTGCACCTGTGTCACTTTCCTCCTCTGCACCTCAGCTTCCTCATCTGTAAAGTGAGGTGAGAAGCATCCGACACACTGTGAGTCCAGTCCAATCTATGTGACTGCCGATCTTCCATCCTTTGAAGCCAAGGAGGCATCTGGCACTAACATCATACTCTTCCTCCAATTTTCCACCTGAGCTGTTTGAAGAAAAATCTGGAGTCACTTTCAGGACAGAGTCCAGACTCCAAGGGCATTATTCATCTTCAGACAAAATGAATGAGATCAGCTGTGCATAGAAGGGGAAGGCATTGAGGAAAGGGGGCCTTCATGGTCGAGACACATCTTTCAGCCTGCTGCCTAGCAAAGGGAGGGAGCCTTCTGTCCCTTCCAGGGCTGCTTCCCTGCAAGCTGTGCTGTCTGGAGCAAGGGCAGGGGATCTAGAGGGAGCAGTTTGCTCTCCACCAGAAGGAGGCAAATGAAGCACTAAGGCCTGTGGATGTCCAGATCTCCTTGTCCAGCAGTCAGCAGAGGGCCTACCCTCCTCCCATCTGGGCAGAAAGGGGAAGGAACCAGGCACCTGTGTGCAGTACAGCATCTCCGAAGAGAATAGGGTAGAAGAAGTGACTCCGTTGGTGAAGGCTGCAAGAAAATCAGCCACATCCCCCTCCCCACACCATCTTTTTAGTTCTGTGCAAACTGAATTACTCCTTCTATGCCTTTTTTCAAGTAGTTCCCTTCTCCTGGAGAGCCTTTCTGAATGGAATGTCTGAATTCGGTCCCCTTGAAGGCTCAATCTTAATCAAATATCTCCTTCTCCAGGAAGTATCTTTAGACTGCTGTGTCCCAAGCTTCCCCTTTCCCTGAGCCCCCTCCTCTGAGCATCCATGCTCTTTCCCTATCCTTGACCCTCTTCTGTGATGATCTGCATGTTGGCTGTGTCTCAGCAGGTGATTGCAGTGGTTTCTAGCACAGGTTCCAGAAGTAAGCAGACCTGAGTCAAGCACCAGTTTTGTCATTTGTCAGCTATCTGACCCTGTGCAAGCCACCTATCCTCTCTGGGCCTTAGTTTCCTCTAGAATGGGTGCAGAAAAAGCACCTGCTCCACAGAGTTGTTGCAACTAAATGAGCTCATGCTCAGCATGGAGCCTGGCACAAAGTGAGAGCTCAGTAATGTGATATGATATGAGACCTTTCAGCCAGGCTCATGGGTACCTTTTCCTTACATCTCCTGAAACACCAACCCTAGAGTCACACTGGATAGATGGATTTAATGGAAGGCAGACCTGTATGCAGCATAAGGAGACCGTGCCAACAAGCAGAACAATCAATGTCACCTGAGCCCGGCTGCCACTGTGGGTGGTGAGCCCCATGTCACAGGCAAAGTGATCAGAGCATGGGCTCTCAAGCCAGACCCCTTGGGCTTGAACCTTAGCACCTCCTCCTCCTCAATGTGTGACCTCCACTTAGCCTCGGTTTCCCCATCTATAAAGTAGATACAGTACTAGTACCGAGCCCAAGGATCATCACGATGTTTAAATGAAATAATACATGTAAAGCAATAGAACATGCTTGGTACAGGCCAAACAATTCAATACACATTACCTATTATTACAATTCAATACACATTACCTATTATTATTATTGTTGCTTGTATTTGCATCCCTACTGCCAGGAGAATAATACCTACGTGCATACACACATCTATATGTATATAAAATAAAAAGGGATATATAAAAGTATATAACATACATAATACAATAATACTATCATATAATCCAAAAGGGTGGTTATGGCCCTTACAGGACTATGAACTGCCCATTTACTCTAACCCAGGTCTCCACTAACAGGCTAGTGTGCTTTTGTGGTTCTGTCTTCTCAGCTGCCCTCCACACTCACCTTTCTTCTGGTGATAGCATGTTCTGTCATTAGCCACATGGATAGACATTAGACCCAGGTCTAGTCACTCAGAACACCCCTGTTCCCCAGCAACAGTGACTGAACCAAACAGAGTCCTTCCCCTGGATTGAGCTATAGATCCCAGAAGGAAAATCACTCCCCCTTTCTGTTTCAATTGCTAAGCTAGGACTGCAGACAGTGAATTCCCAATAAGGGCAAAGAGAAAATACAGGCAGTGATGGGAGAGGGATGGAAAAACATACATTTTCTATGTATGTAATCTGGTTCCTCAACCTTCCATCCTACAAACTACACCAGGATCTAAAAAAAGTCCTTTTCTGGTTTAAGTTACTTTGAGTTGAGTTTTTGTCACTTGCTGAAAAGTCATGTTCAACTCTTACACTGCTGGTGGGAGTGCAAACTGTTCCAATGACTATAGAAGGCTGTGTGAAGGACCCTCCAACAACTGAAAGTGGAACTGCCATTTAACCCAGCAATCCCACTACTGGGATCTACCCAAAGGACACCAAAACACTAATTTAAAAAGACACATGTACCTGGATATTTATCACAGCAGTATTCACAAGTCCTAGGATATGAAAACAACCCAAATGCCCCCAAACTGAAGAATGGGTGAAAAAGATGTGGTATATCTACACAATGGAATATTATTCACCATTATTCACCAATCAAAGAAAACAAACTTATGTCATTTGCAGCAACATGTTTAGAACTAGAAGGAATCATGTTAGTGGAAATAAGCCAGAAAGAAAAAGAGAAATACAGGATGTTCTCACTTATATGAGGGATACAGGGCAGACAAACAGACAAGAAAAATATATAATTGACCAACAGAATTGAGGCATAGAGCAGGAGAGGGGGAGGGAGTAAGAATGGGAAAGGGGGAGGGCACAAGAAATAAAGATGGTTCGCAGGTAACAGGGTGGTAGGAGAGCCTTGGAGTAGACCATAATGTGATATATATACATGTAGGTGTGTATGTGTGCGTGCATATGTGCAATCAAGAAAAAAATTAAATTATAAAAAGAAAAGAAAAGAAAAGCCATGTTCAGTTCACGGGTCCTGACTAAGACACGGTCTGTGGCAGCCATGACATGCCACATGCCCTGTGCACAACCCCCATTGCGTTCCAGCACCGCCCCCATCACTGGGTTGCCAGGGACGATCTACCAACAATAGTCTCAAGATCCATCCTGACCCAGTGGTCTTCACACACTGCTTCCTGGAGCCCTGGAATCTGCAGTTACCTCAGGAAACATCCACTAAGCAAAGGGCAGCGTGGAAGGCAGCAAGAGTAGTCTGCATAACTGTAGTCAATCGAACACAACAGTTCTGTAAGTAATGCTTACATACTGGGATTCTACTGAGCCAAGAAATCTGAAATCCACTGTTCTAACTAATATGCAGAAGAGCAGAAGCAGCCAGGCTGATGTGTCCATACTATTCTACAAAAGGGGGAAACCGAGGCCCAGAAAGAGAAAGTAATGAGGTCAAGGCCACAGAGCAAGTTTTAATGCAAGGACTTGAATGCAGGACTCTGAACTTGCAGGTCAAATGACCTCCTCCAAGTCAGGCTGCCTAGAGAATCTATGACTCCCCACATTTCCTGTTTCCTCCATATATTGATGGTGGTTAATATCCACAATCTCCTCTTACTCGGTGCTGACTGCTTCAGAATTGCTTACCTCTGAGTCTAGAATCTTGGAGGGCTTCCAGAAGCTTAAAGAACTTGTGTAATAAATACGAAAATTAACCTCTACCTTCCCTGATCAAGTACCCCCACCTCCCCCCCCCCAAGTACACATAACTTAGTTTCCCTTTCTCCCCATCCATTTACCAAAATGTCAGGAAAAGACTGGCCAGTCCCCTCCTAGGATCTCCTAATCCACCTCCTCTGTCCTGGTTGTGCTGTGGCTGTGGACAGAGGATTCCTTGTTCCCAGTGTTTCCTGCCCAGAGATCTCTGTGGGGCCCATGCACTGACAGGAAGGAGCCAAATCGCTCCTTTTAACTAAAGCTAAAGTCACCTCCTACCCCCACCATAGGCAAGAGTAACACACTCCCAGCTTGTTTGTCATTTATTCTACCTGCCTCAAGCTGGCTCAGGCCCAATCCATGGCCCCTAAACACATGCTTTCTTGCTTTCTCTCTCTCTCTCTCTCTCTCTCTCTCTCTCTCCTCCCCCCTATCCCAGACATGTACACACACACACACACACACACACACACAACACATACACATACACTGAAAAGTTCCCCTATTCATACAGAGGTCCCTCACATATAACCAAAACAGAGGAGTCTAGAATGACAACATCACAGCCTGGGAGTTGTGTCTTACTAGTAACCCCACAATCACATTTGCATATTACTTCACAATTTCCCAATGGGCTGGATTCCCTCTCTATGCCCTCAACTCCAAATTGGAAAGGAACTTTGACATCCCCTGGGCCAGTGATTTACAAGTCCTTGCACAGAGCCAAGGAGGGATCCCAGGTCATTGTCAGGTGTCTGAGGAACCAGTCAGTTAGAACCCTCCAGGCCACCCCAACTTCAAGCACAGAGGCAACCCTTTAATCTGTTTTGCCCACTGAGATTCTTTGGGGTTCATTTGAAAAGGGGATTTCCCGTATGGAAAGTTTGAAAACAACTAATTTGTTCTGACCCTGACTTCCCCTCCATCTCCTGCCCTGACAATGTATATGACCCTGAGATCAACAAAAAGGGAGGGATCCCCCAAGGGCACTTAGATTGGTGGTGGTGCCAATTGGAAAACACCTCACCTGAACCTAGTCTACAACCTGGGAGAGGTGAAGCAAGAGCTGCAGGGTCCGTGGACCCAGCTTCAAGGTCATCACTAGCCAGGGTGACACTGGCAATATAGGCAGAGCAAGCTTTGCCAAACAGAGGTGCCCAACAATTACACATTTCAGGCCCTAGCTCCAAATAAGCCAAATTTCAGCGATGCTCCTCTTTTTTTTTTTTTTTTTTTTGAGACTAGGTGGAACCGCGGGCTCTCGTTGCCCGGGGTACCACAGACTCAAGCAATCCCCAGCCTCAGCTTCCCAGGTAGCTGGGATGACAGGCGTGCACCACCACGCCCAGCTATTTTTTGGAACTAGGTCTCACTACGGGTCCCAGGCGGGACTCGAACTGGGATCCCTAGCCCCGGCCGCTTCCTAGGCTGAAGCTTACAAGCACGAGCCACCGTGCCCGGCCGATGCTCCTCTCTTTCAAGCCCATCAGAAATCTATAACCCTAACAAAACCTCAGGCCTTAACAGCAGTAAAATGTATCAACAGAGTGCCTGGAAGCCCCCTGTGTCCAACATGAGCAGAAAGAAGTTGACCCTGCCTTTGTAACACTCACCCCTCCTCTGTTGAAACCAGCTCCCTGGGAGGAAGGACGTCAGTCAGGTACCTAGAAGGAGGAAACAGTGTTAGCTCCTCCACACTGAGTTCATGGACCCAGCATGGAGCTGGAAATTGAGAAGCTGGCATCTGTCTCTGAGGAACCTTGGGGAAGTGGCTGAACCTGTTAAACCGAAAGACCGTATGACTATACAGAGAGCAAAAGGGAAAGTAACAAATGTGGAGCTGAAGCAGTCAGCAGGGGGCAGGTCAGGAAGGGTGGGAGGGCCAGAGTAAGGGGCTTGGTGTGGAGTCTCAGAACAATGGGAAATCACCCTGATTAGCAGGGTGGAGAATGAAATAGAAAGGGACCAGGGTAGCTGTGGCATGTGATTTAGGAGGGCTTTATGCCTAAGGGCATAAAGCAAGGGTGGAGACTAACTCAAGAGAACTTAAAGAAATGGCAGGCGCATAACATAGAATGAAATGGATTTGGGGGTGAGGGAGAGCAGGGGCCTACTTACCACCCCTCAGGTGGTTCTTTCTATGTCAGTCTCATGGTGTCCAGCACCCAGAAACAAACATACCCATTACTCCCCCAACCTGGTCTAACCTTGCCTCAGCCTCCTTATCTGTAAAATAAATATGGTTGGACTCAGTGTTCCCTCGGTCTTTTTAACATTAATATTCTGCTCTGATCTAAGTCACTCACAGAGTATTTAAGGCTCTTTTCAACTTCCTTTGAGCCTCATCTGCAAGCCCAATCTCATACATACAAAATGGGTCAAGACTGTTGGAGAGAGAAGCCACAGTCCCTTGGGCGCACACTCAAAACTCTGGGTCTCCAGAAGATGGGTGTTTCCACTTGACATAGAATACAAGAATCAGGCCAACGGGAAGCTCATTTGGGGTGGGCCAGCAGGAGAAGAAGCTGTTCTCCCCACCACCCTCCCGGGAACAGCTCTGGAGCCAGAACACTGCAGGTCCTGCTCACCATGACCTGCATACTCAAGCACTGTTTTCTAGTGTCCAGACTCACCTGGGAGGCCAGGTAGAGCTTAGGCTTAGGCCAAGCTTGATGAACTTGGGCTCTGCAATCACAAGGAACCAGTTTGAATTCTGCTCCCCCACTCTCTAGTTATATGTTTGCTGTGCCTTGACTTCCTTATTGAGAAAATAGGAGAATTTTCCATTACCTTCCAGAGCTAATGGGAGGAATAAGTGAAATGAAATGATGCGTGTGGAGAGCTCAGCCCAGGCCTCAGCATAACTCCAGGAGGAAGCAGTGTCCACTGACAGAGGTGGGAACTGAGGCCCAAAAAGCAAAATGACTCACCAAAGACCACTATAGGGAATCAGTGCAGTTGAAATCCAGAGCTTAGCTTCCTCACATCCAGATTATATATTCACACCATTTTGGTTCCTGCTTTTCAGGCGAGGAGGTGGAGACTAAAACAATACAAGTGATTCACCCAGGTCACTGAGGGAAAGGTCCTAAAATCTGAAGATCCTAAGAGCAGAAGAGGGATTTGAACCCAGACCTCCCTGATGAAAAAAATCTAGGGTCTCCCCCCCATGGACAAGCAGAAAGTACAAAGTGTAGAAAAGCTTCAGATTTCAGGGCCCTTTAAACCTGGAACAGGGACAAATGCAAATCTGAACAGATGGAGGGGGAGGGGGATGAAACTACCTCTAGAGGAAACCAGAAGGAGCTGGTAAAACAAAAGCCTCTTTCTCAGAAGCCCTCTCTGGGGACTGGGCAGGAGGGGGGTGGCTGACAAGCAGGGCCATCCATCCAGCCGGGGCTAGGCTGAGCACTGGATCTAAATAAACAGAAACAGTTCCCCCTTGGCCACCAACTTGATGTATGATCCCAAGCAGATCACACTCATGTACATATACACTCATTCACCCAGTTCTGCCTCTTCAACTCAAAAATGAGATGATTTTTCAGACTGGTGTTACGGTCCCTTCCAGTCACAGGAGATTAAAACCAACCATTCCATCACAGGCTCCAGACTCCTGGTCAAGCCTTGCTCCTCCAACCCTACAATGGCTCCTTAATGCTGCTTGGAATGTTATCCCAATAGGGCCGGAGTCCTATATTTAGGCTGGCCAGGTGACTTCCTTGCCTTGGCTTCCTCAAGTATAAAATGGGCACATATCTTTGCCTGATCACCCACAGGACTGGAAGGGCAAGGAAGCTCTCCCAGAAGCAAGCAAACCCCTAAGGTATTGAACAGAGCATCCCAGAGTCCCCACCCCAACCTCCATCCTCAAGCTCTTTTACCTTCTCCACCTTTCCCCCTGGCCCATGTACAGATCATACAAAGAGAGCAATTAACAGTATCCAGCAACAGCAGTAGCCACACCTCTGCAACTAACAGTAGCAGGAGCATCACAAATACCTGCTTCTACCAGTGAGGCAAATCCCACCATTAATCTAGATTTACAGATGGTAGACTAAGATCAGCAAAGCAAAGTGACTTGCCCAAGGTCACACACACGGGTGAGTAGTCATCCTGATAAAGGCTCTTCTTTGACCTCAGAAGTCCTGATCTTCACCTTGAGACTGTGGAGTAATCCAAGGTAATTCCATCAGAGGGGATGGTCCAGACTAAGGAGGTAGTGAGTGGTCTATATCTGACCTTCACTTCCCCCAAACATAGTCTTTATAGTCACCTAGTTCTATTAAAATGCATCCAACTCAACTCTGGCTAAAACAGGGTTGTCTAATAGAAATATAACGCAAACCTTTGTGATAACATGGATGGACCCGGAAGGAATCATGCTAGCAGAAAGACGCCAGAAAGGAAAAGAATGATCCCACCTATATGCAGGATATAGGGAAAGCAAACAACAGGACAAGTAAAATTTAAAACTAACAAACTGGCAGCAGAACTAAAGCATAGAGCAAGGGAGGGAGAGAGGGAGTAAAATTGGACAAAGGATGGGCACAAGACATTAAGATGATGGTTCACAGGTGAGAAGGTGTGGGAGAACCTTGGGGTATACAATGATGTAAAAATATATACATGCGCAACCAAATATAAATAAATAAATAAATAGATATATAATTTAAAATTACCCAGTAGCCACAGTTTAAAAAGTATGAAGAAGGGAGAGCCAAACCTAAGGGGAGCAAAACCATACAAACATGACCAATACCGTACGAAAATTGCAAAATAAAAATTTAAAAATGTAAATAAATAAAATGAGATAAATGGAAGAAATTAACTTTAACAGTATACTTATTTAACCATTGCACCATGTAATCAATGTAAAAACTTTTGCTGAGATATTTTACATTCTTTGGTTTCACACTAAGCCTTCTAAATGCAGTATGTATATCTTACCCTTCAAGTAAATCTCAGTTCTGACTTAAAATCTTATCTGATATTTAGTCTCTCTGAACATTTACTGTTGAAAACATATATTCATGAACCTAAATTCCCAAATACCTGAAGAAGTTTTTCAATAACTAACTAGAAACTTTTAAAAATTTCATTCATATCAAATACAATTAACAGTTCAGTTCCTTTCCTCAGTGGCATCAGCCATATCTGAAGGGTCAATAGCCTCAAGTAGCTAGTGGCTACTATATGACCCAATGTATCTCTAGTTAGTCAAGCTCCTGGAAAGGGGAGAGGGACTTGGTCTTAAATCAGAGCTAGGCCTCCCAAAGCAAAGCTGAATCTGAATAGCAGGGTATCTGCTTGCTCAACAACAAACCCCTACAGTCTAACATAAATATCTAACTCTGGTGGCCATTATATGACAGGGTAGCAAAGGGATCCTAGCACCCACTGTTCAGAAAATCGACACTGTGGCTCAGAGAAGTAGGTCACCTGCCTTAAGGTCACCCAGCTTCGACCCTGACGTAGAGGCCAGATCTCTGTTCCTAAATCTTGCCAGAGGTCACATCTGAGGTATAATCTTCTAGAAGAAGAAATAAGAATTTGCCAGTATCTTCAGGGATCCCTCCTTCCCAGGTAGAGGCACAGAATGAATCAGACTGGAAACTCATGGTCTACGTACAAGGCACTATCCCTGACCTACCCCTACCCAGCAGGAGGCAAAACCAGCAAGGTCTACTGGTTGCCAGCCCTCTGGGTGGTGCCCTTCCTTGCAGCACCCAAGGGCACTCACCCAGAGGCCCTTGGACTAGGGCCAGAGCCAGTCCTGACCTCCCAGGGTCACTTCAGTGGAAGTCAAGGGCAAGGGTCCAAGAGACAGCCTGACGCCTGGGAAGAGAGGAGATGCAGGTTCTGGAAGCAGATCCCAGAGTGGGGGAAAGGATGACAGGTACAGGCCAGAAAAACCTGGGTGGCTCCACCCCTCTCTGAGGAACACTGCTGGCACTCAGCCCCCTCCCATCCGCCCTCAGGGTAGAACTCTCACCAGCTATTTATTAGGCTTAACAATTAACTCTGATTGGTTTTCATTTCAGCTAGAGATGGTTCCAGTAAAAAGGTTTAGGAAGGGATGGGAGAGGAAAAGGTGGATGTGAAGGAAGAAAGGGGTGGCTGGTGAACCTCCCTGACCTCCTCCTTCCCATTCCATCTTTCCAGTGTAGGACAGCTCTAAATGCTAAGGAGTGAGGTCAGAGACTGCCTGTAGGTGCCGATAGGCATATAGTAGGTGCTTGAAAAATATATCTAATCATTGAATAAAGGAGTAGGGCAAACCAGAATAAAACAAGCCAGATAGATGGGCAGATTGAGAGAAGAAACCTGAAGGAAGGTTGAAAAGGCAGTTTGCCTGAGGCTGGGCACCTCTTGACACCTTTGACCTCAGGTCCTTGCTGAGACCAGGCTGGGTTCAGGACCAGAAAGGTATCCTGGCATCCTAGGAAAGTGGCTTTCAATTCCCCAGTACTAAATGCTACTCCTGACTCCACTCTTCCTACCTGTGACCTCTGGGGCTCTCATTTCTCCCCTGTAAACTGGAGGTGATCTCCCCACAGCAGCACTGCACAGAGCTGCACAGTACCAAGCCCATAGATGCTGGGATGCTCTGTACTGTCGTAATATCGCATCTCTCGCTGCTTGGCAACAGCTTCTCTTCTCAGGCCACCCCCTGAAATCCCCCACATCGCAGTATTCCCCCGGTTCCTACCTATGTGGCCCTTTTCCTTTCCAGGAAGGAATACCCAAAATGATAATGGCTCCAGCCCACTTTCATCCCACTCACCTGAGATCACACAGACACCCTAGCAGCAGATTGCTTCCAACCTGACATTTGCTTGCCATTTAGGCCCCTCCCCGGGCTTCCTGGTCCCTTCCTCACCTTCCTCCCCCAACTCCTACCACAAGTCTGGGTCCAACAGGCATCCTAAACTGGCACTGAATTCACTGTGGCCAGTTCACCCATGTTCATGAGTGGAGGCTCCTTCCCTTTCTGGGTCTCTGCTTCCTTCCATGTAATTCAAGGGTAAAAAGGGGTGGATGGAGAGAGGTTCCTCCTGCCAACTGGCTGATATTTAGAGATCCTGACATTTCTGACATCATTTTATGCTTTAAGTTCAGACACACCAGAGTTCAGATCTTAACCTGGGTCAGGTAAACAAGCAGCCTGTTATTATGGAATAAGCACAGAGGGGAGCCTGCAGAGGCCTCAAGACTACAGCTCACCCCTGACCATTTCCAACTCGAGCCTGGGCTAAGGAACAAAGGCCCTCCTGTCCCCTGGCTCCCACTACCTCTGTCATAAAGTCCTAATTTTCTGCTCCACCTTTCCAGATTTCTCTTTTTTCTTGGTAGTGGCATCATGAGTCATCATACCCCCAAATTCTTAGCAAAACAAAGCTTGAAGCTCTGCCTGCAACTGAGGTGCTGCCCTTCTAACTGGAGATTCTGGACCTACCCCTATTTCCACTCTGTTCTCTTGCATCCTTCCTGCAACTCTGCCAGTACATACCCCACTCTTTCAGCTCCAGCCTTTACCTCCACAGGAAATACCCCTATATCCCTGCTTCCCACTGCGTCCTCCTGCTTTATGACTGTCCAGCTCAAATGTCACCTCCAACATGGAATCTTACTGATTACTCACTCCTCAACTAGCTCAGCCCTGCTCTGCAGACATTCCTCTTCCTAGCAGAGTCTTAACAACCCCTACTTGACCTCAAGGCCCTACAGATCCGGGAGCCCTCTGCGATAACTTCTCTCTCTTCCCTCTTCCCCTTCCCCAACCCTACCCTGGCACTACTCAGAACACAGTAGGCATCTACTAAAAGGATGAGAATGATTTATAAAAGGATGATAAAAACTATTAACTAAAAAATAATGAATTAATAAATTATAATCATGCATTGACCATTTTATTCTTTTTTTTTTTTTTTTTTTTTTTTTTTTTTTTTTTTTTTTTTTTTTTTTTTTTTTTTTTTTTTTTTTTTTTTAGACTAGGTCTTGCTATTTTTGCCTTTGGAACCGCAGGCTCTCGTTGCCTGGGGTACCACAGACTCAAGCAATCCCCAGCCTCAGCTTCCCAGGTAGCTGGGATTACAGGCGCGCACCACCACGCCCAGCTATTTTTTGGGGACTAGGTCTCGCTATGGGCCCCAGGCGGGACTCTACAGGCCCCAGGCGGGACTCGAACCGCGATCCCTAGCCCCGGCCGCTTCATAGGCTGAAGCTTACAAGCACGAGCCACCGTGCCCGGC
>PVHY01007413.1:0-67638 GCA_004024945.1 Uropsilus gracilis
AAAAAAAAAAAAAAAAAAAAAAATTTAAAAGTAATCTTTGATTAATTCTAGAACTTTGAAATATCTGTTCAATGTCTATTGAAAGCTGTTTGAAAAATACACATAAAACGTCAAATCTCACTATTCTCTTTGAACTTCTCTCCAACATAAGTTCTAGTAACATTCTTCAACGCACTTTAAACAAAAACATGCTAAGAGAAAAGTTACTTTTTAAATAAAATTCATAGGGAAAAGAACAATAAACCTGACTATAAAACTATCTTCTGCAGAATATACAGCCTAAACAAATCAAAAGGCAAACAACAAACTTGGAAGGCATTACCAAATTGAAAGATATTCAAGAGTTAATCTGCTTGATTTATATATTAAACTGAAATCACTATAAAAAATTTCAGTAGGACAATGGGCAAAAATATGAACAGACATTTAGCAAAAATAAATAAAAAAGTAAAAATTAGATTAAATTATGATGGACTCAATTTAAGAATGCAAATTGAAACAATGTAGCTTATTTTCTATTAGATTGGGGAAAATTTTAAAGTTGCTTCAGTGTCAAAGGGAAACTGGCTGAATAAAGTTTGTTCCTGCAAGAGAATAATATACAGTCAATAAAAATAACTCAGCAAGAATAAGACTGATTTATATTATTGATAGGGAAAGATTACTATGATATAATACTTAGTGATAAAGATAAAGAATAGAATATATAGACTATCATTTTTAAAAGATACTAAAAAAGTCACCCAATCGCCATCACTTTTGTGTAGGAGGACAAGATTGAGAAAGGCAGGTCTAAATTTTTTATTTTAAATCTCTATTTTTAAAATTTTAATTGTGACTATATTTCTTTAATACTTTTTTTTCTTTAATATTTTTGAAATGTCAAAAGGAGCTATCTCCAAAGGAACAATTTATTAGTAACTTGGACTTGCTATCTGATGTGTGGTTCATTTTTTAAAATTAACTTCAATTAAAAAATCTATTCTAAGATGCTGATTTTTTCAAGGTGTAGTTTATGGCAACATGGATGTATATGGAGGGGATTCAGTCCAGAGATATCAGTCAAAAGAGAAAGACAAACACCAGATGATTTCACTCATATGTGGAATACAGCGCAAGAAAAAAAAAAGGGAGCTGATAAAACAAAACAAAACAAAACAAACCCTAAAAATTGCAGAACTGAGGCTTACTAAAAGGGGAGGGTGGAGGTAGAACAAAGGGGAGGATGGGGCCCAGTGGTCTATGATAAAGGGATAAGAATTCTTTGGTGATGTGGTGTGCTGATACCATCCGAGGAGGTATGAGTCTATGCCATAGATCACACCCAATATTGTAAACCAATGTTACCTCAACAATAAAACATTTCTAAACAAACAAACTTCATAATAAAGTCAGTTTAGAGAGCTGCAACCAGCATTCCAGTCCCCTACCTCATCCCAAACTGAAATCACCTGAACTGGACTAAAGTTTTTTTTAAAAACTGAAAACACCAGTATATACCATAGGTTTTGAACATGAGAGAGAAGCATAACAAGCATGGATCACCGTCAAAAAAAAAGATTTGAAAACCACTGCTCCAGGACTTTATGGTAAAGTATTTTGAATAGAGGCTCAGGAAAATTTAATCCATTTCAAAACTAAGTCATTTTATATTAAACTGAGTTTTTATATCAATTCTTAATATGACCAAATTGAAAAAATTCTGTTAGTTAAAATGGTAATGAAGAATAAAGTAGAACTTCTGAAAATTCAGAGAGAATTCTAAAAGATATATTAAGACATCTCAAAAATTGACAACTAAATTTTAAGCAATGGCTCTTCATACACATATCTGGAATAGTGTCTTTATTATAAGTTATACATACTAGTAGTCTCTGGGATTGACAAGACTGAAATTAAAGAGGTTTGCTGAAGATTGTTAGTCTATTAAAAGGTCACCAAAATAACATATTTTTAACATTAGGCTATGTAGTAACTTCAGACTACTGAGAGATGGCGATTTAACTCAAATATATATACAAGAGATAACTATGAAGGTATATATTTTTAGTTGTTTTTTTGGTGTCAAGAGATGTGTTTGTTCTGCTTACAAACACAATCTATTAAAAACAAATACAATCTATTACCCAATCACCTATGGATAGCCAGAATTAGGAACATAGTTCAGTCACTAAACTCAGTAAACTTAAAAGAATTACAGGGGAATGAAATAAAAGACTGTTTTCACCAAAACATGGTAACCAAATCATGTATACTATATTGTACATGTTTATATCACACAGTGAGTGCTTCCAAAGAGGCCTGTTTGTTTTCAAGTTCACTAACTTCAGTTTCACTTTACTTTTATTGCTCACCTTACATTGTTTTTTTTCTGCTTTTCATCAAAAAGCATTTTTCTGCTTTTCATCACTGGCCTTCACTAGCCCTTGCTGGCTTTTCACTTCCTTTGTTCCTTTCTATTCACAAGGGCTTTACTATGACTGATGTCTTGGTTTTCCAAATTCCCACTTTAATTTAATAAGCAATTCTTGTTATTTAGATTTTGTATACATATCCTAGAGTTTTTATATATAGTATGTTTATATTAGTTATCTGGTAAACGGTATGGTCATTTCATATTATATGTGCAGTCAATCTCAATAAATTCTTTCAGTTATATTTTTTAAGTTTTCATATAACTGAAAGTCAAAAGTTGTTGCGGGCATGGGTTCTATTACTAAACACATGCAGGAAATCTATATACACCCTAGGAGGGCAGGGCCATGGGCCAAGGTTAATTCTGGAAGCGAAAGTACAGTAAGTCTAAAAATAGAGAGGGAGAGAGGATAGTACCTAACTTGGGTGATGGCAATAAGGTAATCCAGACATGAGTTGGAGACATCCATGGTATATAAAGTGGTGGTCTTGGAAATCTGGGTCTAGAACTTGGGAGATGGTGCTCAAGTGGAAAAAAAAAAATGAAATACAACTGTGGAGTTACCAGCATGGATGAGATTACCCAGGAAGTGTTTTACATGAAAAGATGAGAAGAGCAATTAGCACAGAGTTCTTTAGGGACAGAAGGGTCTAAAAAAAGAGACATTTAAGAGAAGAAAGATCATGCATTATATGCTCAGGGAAGAAGTCTCCTCCCAGGAGAGGATATTGTTAAAAACCAAGAAGGGTCTCCTTCCTCTCAGATAATGGTGTGGAAGAACGTATCTTTTGAATCTGCTGGCCTTTATTAGAGGTATTTAGGAAACTCAGAAGTTTCTCCAGTGAAACTAGAAGTTTTATGAGCACAGTTATCACATCTGTCTGTTCATCTTATTTACTGCACAGAGAAAATGGTCAGTGAAGAGCTGGGTACTCTGTAATTTTTGAACCAAACAGAAAGTGGAAACATTGCCAGACTGCAACAAAAGCAAGGCTTTCCTCAATAGCTAATCCAAGGAGAAACCACCAAGTTAGGAACAGAGAGGCACAAAGGGCTCAGAGAGGTGGTTTTATATTGTTTTTGCTTTGTACAGTGGGAGTCTTCAACATTTTTTAGAAAGGGAGCAAGAAGAATCTATGGGGAAGGAAGAAAAAGTAAACATCTGCTCAGATTTCATGTAAGAATCTTCCCAGAATTATTTGCTAACTTTAGCCCAAAAGAGTATTAAATTGGTTGATGACTTGAAAATTTTTAAAAAGTAAGCAGGAGAAAAACAACATAGGGTTGATTATAGTACCAAACAGAATGACCTCAGAAATGAGTGAGGATGGCAAAGCATCTACTAAGCTACATTTTATTTTTTCCCAGCTTTCTCCCTTCTTTCACTTTTAAATTAAATTATTTAAGGATGTCCCTCAGAACCAGCAGCAAGATCTTGTGGAGCCAGAGGTTGATATGGGTGGGATGTTAAGGAGGAGGCATAACTCATAAGGGGAAAACTAATAATGGAAGGATCCTTCAGGAAGGAAAGTAGGGGGTTTTTCTTTCTATTGCCCCCAGTTTTACTGATACACAATTGACAATATTGTGTAAGGAAGGGTATTCCAGTATGAGGAACTACCAACAAAGTTTCAATTGCCAATATAGTGACATGAAAGGTTTCATATCACTAAAAAAAAATTAATAAACCATGATCTCACCTAAACATGGTTTGGAATCCCTCAATTCAAAATCTAGGGAATCTATTAAACGAGTACTTTTTAAAAGATCTGATCAATCAAAATGATAATATTTTAGCAATTTCTAAAAGTATGAGAACTGAAATTCCTAGACCTGAGTTTTCAGTACTCTCACTGGCTTGCTTTATGTTTCTACCCTATCTCTGCCTCACCACATAATACCATTAAATGCATTATGCCCCCTCATACTGCAGCTGCTTCATGCCAGAAGAGCATTTACACAAATACACCCACTCTCAGATTCACCTCAAGCACCTCCTTTATGTAGCCTTTTATCAAAGCCTTTCATCTTTGTTTGCCTACTACTCCCTTCTCTCAAAATAAAATTGATCACACTGGTATTCCACTTGTAACAACTGATTGTTTTATCAGTTTGTCCAGCTAACCAGAATGCCAGCTGCCACTGTTCCAGACTGGAATCCTCCTTTTCACATGCCTTCCTCCCCAGAGCCTGGAACAGAACATGAATCATAATGTGGGTTCCAAGAAAAGTGAAATATGAAAGCTTGCTGTGAAAAATTTTGGAAATACAAAACTCAAGACTACCAAAGCAATAGCCTAACTAGATGCTGATAGCTTTGCCAAAGATTCATATGATCATAGGAGTGTCTGAATATGAACTCATAAAAAAGTAGTCATAAACAGAACCATTTCAAAATAGAAACAAATGTACTACTTTTGTCCCAATTATGGAAGATGCAGTTTAAAAACGTAATTTGGTGTATATATTGTGGTTATCTTTCCAGATGTAAATGTGATTAAAATCATAGTTCTACAGGCAGGAATAAGTCTCCATCACACTACTGTATTTCCATAGACCTTAATTTTACAAATTTTCAATGATGACAAAAATAGTTACACAGTCTAAAAAAGTGGTGAACTCTGTATTAGAAGTCATAAATCTCTCATTCATTTACCACAAGTCATTTTTGTCTAAACTGGTATAAATTATATTAATCACTTTACATATGTAGCAAATAGTTTCAATTAAACATTTTAAAATTACAGTAGTTAATGCTCAAATATCAAGGCCAGAATTAGAAAACATGGGCAAGAACAAAGAAGAAAATAGAGATCACCTATAATCCTACCAACCAGAAAGTTTACTTGATTTTTAATATGTAATGCCTAAACTCTCTCCTATGCATATATATAGAGAGTAACAATAACAATCACCACAACCAAGAAAAAGCGATTTTATCACAGCATAAAACAGGTACCATGCTAAACATTCAGCCACATTATTTTAATTAATCTTTAAAACAACCCAATGAGAACGAAGATTAAGATAAATCTTATGATGTCTAAGTTCCAGATCCTGTCTATCAAAAGATGTACATTCAATTTTCAGATATATACACAAAAAAGACCATATTAACCACATATTTGTAATCAGTCCTTTTCACTTAAGATACTAGAAACTTTTCTATCAATAAACCTCTATCTACAATTTTAGTGGCCACATGGTATATAGTATTCCACTATATTCCACTGCCTGGGCATGAAACAGACTGCTTAACACAGTTTATCTATGTTGCTTTGATTTTTTTTTAAACACAAATTTTATTTAGTGGACATTGATTTGCAACATTATTTACGTTTCAGGTGCAGAGCATTATAATTTGACTCCTATATAGACTACATCATGATCACAACCAAAATTCTAGTTTCCCATCACCACACAATGGATCCCCTTGTCCTTTTTCAACGATCTCCTAATATATTACCCCAATGTTCAATATTATAAATACTGCCATAATGAATAACTATACTTCTGAAAGGAGGAGAAGGGTGACAGGAGGAGAAACAGAAGAGACGACTTTTAAAGGCTTTGAATACTAATTCAGTTTAGAGCTACACTTCAAGTGCTCAAAAGCGTTGTGTCCAGTGGCTATCATATTAGACAACATGATTTTTTTCACCTAAAGCTGATTGGGATAGGAAGCCTCTCTATACCCACCTGCACTTGAGGACCAGTTTCCACTGTGACTTCCATTTTGACCATACAGAAGCAGCATGCCAGATGTATGCTAGAGTGATGGCTCCCTCCTCCTACAGCTCCACCTAGGCTGAGACAACTGACCATCTGATTATTGAAGAGATGGAGACATTCTTCCTCCAGTTTTAAGTCCCAATCTGAACATGTTACTAGGTTTTATATGGACAGCAGGTTTTCTGACCAATCGCTTAGCAAGTTTCCTTTGAATGTGCTGGCTAGCATTTAGCAAGCTGACAAGTGCCCTCACTCAGTTCTTTTTTATTTATTGTGAGGGGGAAGGGGTCCCTCCTTCCCTTCCCCTTGTCCCCCGTTCAGGTCACTCCATCTCTTCTTTCACTGCCAGTTATTGGTCAACTTTTAGTCCATTGGATTCTTCCTCTTCTTTCCTAGAGCAATGTCCTTTTGCCAGGTGTAGACATGAATTCCTGGGACACAGCGGCCTGTGCTTAGTTTTCCAAGTGTATCTTTATTAGCCAGTTCATGCATATTTGTATCCTTTCAGTACATCTTCTTGCTGGTCTGCTCCGATCCAGCTTCTGTCACATTTTGCTTCTTCTTTGCTCTATAACACAGTCTTTGGCACTGGGAGCGTTTCTCCCAGCTGATGTTCTTGGAGGTTTCTTAATCAAGACAGGCACTGACAGATGGTTAGTCCGGTTTGTAGTGGGGCTGCAGCCCATATCTATGACTTTGTTTGTTCTCTGCATTAAATGGGAGGGTACTTAACTCGCACTGAAGGCATCTCTGAACCAGAGATTCTGCTCCTAATGGTGGAAACCTCAGTGGTTGTATTTCTGAGACTGTTTGTCTCTATAGTTATTCTCACAGCCCTGCTTCCTACGGATCTGAAATGTTCATTTTCTCTGGGCTTTACTTCTTTCTCCTCATCTCCACCTTCATGTGTATCTGCCGCTGAATTAAGTGATTTAGTTGTTTCTGGTGAGGATTGACTGAATTTGGAGAAGACCAGAGGGGGTGACACCTACAGACCTGCCCACTACCCTTCACCATGCACACCACCACCTCCACCCAAACTCCCAGCCCCCTTTGGCCCGGCAGTCCGGGAGTGCTGCGCCTCCAGGGGACATAGGTGGTCCAGTTTCCAAAGGGGACTGGGCAGAAGTATGGGCAAATGCCCTGTTTCCAGGCCTCTATTTAAGGGGGTCTAGACCCCAGAAACCGCCCACCTGCAGAAATGTGATGGGGAGTGGAAGAGGGCTCTACCCACCTCATGCACCCCAGTCCAGTAAGTGCTGCATGAGAGGGCTGAGCCTCCAGAGACATAGGTGGCCCAGTTCCCAGGGGGACTGGGCAGAAGCATGGGGCCTCACTTGGTTCTTATCTTTCTGTTCCTACCAAAGCTCTTGAATATGACACGAATGGAAATGATTTTCCCATTAATTTTCACCCTTAATTTTTTTTTTTTAAGTTTAATTTTTTTTTCTTTATTTATATATAAATTTCACAACTTTGTAATCTCAAGGGTTTGCCTCACCCTTAATTTTTTAAGGGTGATATATTTCCGCATTCTACCACTGGATTATTTGAATAGAAAATTGGTAAGAAGGTAAAAAGAGAACCATCACCATGAATTCAGAAGGTTTTAAAGTTTATATATATATATTTTAAATAATAACTTGATCCTCAACTAGCTCTCTTTACCTTTTCATTTAAAACCTCCTTTAACAAATAAGTAGCTGGAAAATATCTGCCTTCTAAAAGTGTCAAAATATAAATAGCAACAAACAGCAGATTTTTACAAATTCTTTATGTAAACAGAAACTAGACTTTAGATAAAATATTTATTCATGTAAATATAATTTCTTTGAGGTAGAAAGGGGTATTTTCCAATTTTCTACATAGGAAAATAAAGCCCATGTAATTATAGAATAAAAGAGCAAAAACTAAAAACAGGAATGTTAATTTGAAAATTGAATTCCAAGTCATAATCATGCAATTAAACCTATTTCAAGAAGTTGTATATTACATCTGAACTTTTTACAATCAAAAAATACATACAAGAGGGTGATCACCAAAAAAATAATTATTGACAAATAAAAATTTCTGTGCACAAATTACCTATCTATTAGTGATACAGAACCACATATAAGTAGGTGTTACTATTTTCCCAAGCAGAAAAACAGGATTTTGACTTTAGGACTTCATCATCACAAAAAGATCACAGTATTAATTTTAATTTTATGCTCAGAATCACTCCAGTTCAATCAGCTATATACAGATCTGAGAATAATACCACTAATATATTACATATAATAATGCAAAGCACTAGACATCACTTGAGAAGAACAAGATACTACTTGTCACTAGACAAAGCAAAAGCAACAGCAAATACATTAATTTCTAAGTATATACACAAAAATAGTTTTAAAGCCAACTCAAACAAAACCAGTTATCTAAGCTCTAGCTGCATGCTTTGTCTAAGTGCCAAGACCACTTTGTGAGAGATTTCTTCTGGCTTTTCAACAACTCACCTGGGAGTCATTTTTGTCTCATCTGGGAAAAGCTATGAAACCACTATGTTCTATCACTGCCAGACCTGGCTGACTTGTTTACACAATTAGGAGCCACCACACTGAAACAACTCTGAACAGAACTCAGGGCCATCAGTGAAAAAGAGAGCTGGTCTAAATGGAAATATAATAAACTCCTAAAATCCACAAGAGGGATCAAATCTACAATGCAACAGACTTTATTTCCCCATTAGATTCAAGTGCTGCATCCAAAAACCAGCCCAAAGAGTGTGGAGAGAGAGAGAGAGGGGAGAACAATAGATCTAATTTTATTCCATCTATAATAAGAGAGCTTACAAATTGTTCATGAGTATTAGAGATTCCTATCATAAACTATAAAGTCTTCAAAAAAAAAAAAGGAATGCAATAAATGAGAAGCATTTTACACATCAAAGAAATTTGGTACACGAAAAAGCCAAAAATCCTACAGTAATTAAAACTAATGAAGAGAAATGATACTACTATAGGCTTCCTAAGAACATAACAGACAACATTCGTCTACATGTCTATGTATAAATAGTGGATAAAAGCTGACAGCGATTTTCTGCAGAAAAGGATGATGATGTAAGAATTGTGTCTTTGTATTAATTATATTTCTACATCCAAAGCTAATTACTTTTTTAAAGGACTTAGTAAACGAAAACATAAAGATTTGCAGTTCAAAGGGATTTTGAATTATATTATACAAGTTAGACAAATACACTTTTATCAGAGACAATTCTACTCATCAATTAAAACTGGACGTCACTCAGTAGTGAACAGAAATGTCCTAGTGCTTTTAATACCCCCTTCAAATTACATTTTTGTATGATTAAGTCAAAAGGAGTAAGAAAATCACTGAAAGTCAAATACTGACACTTATAAATTAAAGGGGGGAAATGTGGCCTACTTGATGAAGAATTTATAGGCTAAATAGATATACATATAAAATATGCCTATTAAATAGATCATATGAGCCTTAGATATCTGGTAAGATTTTATATAAACTGCATTTGCCCAAATATACAATGCTCTAAAACAGTGTCTCCTCCCCACCCCAACTGATACTATATATTAAAAACTATGCTGTTCTCTTTCTCCCCTCAAAGTGTTCCAGGTACAAGTATTTAAGTTAGGAAATAATAAATCAACAGATTTCTTGACGATGTCTCAGAGCCCTCAAAAGGATACAGTACACTATGAACCCCCCAAAAGGGTGTACACAGTCTTCCTAAATATATTTGGCCATGGAATTACCCCCATTCAAAAGAAGACTTTCTGTTAATACTCTGTGAACCATAGTTGGGGCGGGGGGATACTACTTTCAAGGCAACCTACACATTTTGTTGAATAGAAACATAAATTTTACCATTAAGCAATGTTTGAACTTTGAAAATAACAAGTCTGTATGGATTACAGAGCTTAACATCTATGAAAATTTTACTTCTAACATGTTTCACCAAAAAAACCAGGGTCATTGTCTCATTAGCTCTTAGCCTTCCTATCCCCTCATCCCTATCTTCAGGGTTGCCACTGTCCACAGTTTCTTGATAAAGCAGAGGAAATAAGGATATTAAAGCATAAAAGGACCTAGAGGTAAGTGAACAGGCTTGTAGGGTATCAGGATAAACAAGGTATTTATCCACAGTAGCTACAAACAGCATCACTGAAGGAGGTTAGCAAAGGAAATGGAGTAAAGGTTAGTGCAATCCAGGAGATACAATTTCCTATCACAAAAGCATGTCTGACAACTGTAGGAAGTCAAGCCTATCTAGAATAAGATGGCAAGGAAGTATAAAAGGTTGAGACATATTATTTATAACTAAAAAGAGGGGCCAGTTAAAAAGCAACTTATTGGCCGGGCACGGTGGCTCATAAGCTTCAGCCTATGAAGCGGCCAGAGCTAGGGATCGCGGTTCGAGTCCCGCCTGGGGCCCGTAGTGAGACCTAGTTCCAAAAAAAATAGCTGGGCGTGGTGGCGCGCGCCTGTAATCCCAGCTACCTGGGAAGCTGAGGCTGGGGATTGCTTGAGTCTATGGTACCCCGGGCAACGAGAGCCTGCGGTTCCACGGGCAAAAAAAAGCAACTTATTAGGCATGAGTCTGTTCTGTAATTCTTTATTCTAAGCTTCTTTGTATCAAGGGAAACTCTTTTGAATGAGACCCAAAACAGATAGACTTTTTATTGAAACCTGCTCTAAAGAATGCTTATTTGATTTCATAGTCACCAAACAATACTTTGTAATATTCTAAGCACAAAATAAATAAAAGGAAATAAAGTTTCCTTTAATTTAAAATATTTACTTTAGTAATATTTTATTAGAAAAAGAATTATAAAAAAGAAAAAAATCTGGCATTCGGAATACTTTTCTTGTCTACGCCATACCACCCTGAACGCGCCCGATCTCGTCGGAATACTTTTCTAATGGAGCCAAATTCATATAACATAGACTTTAACTGTACGAAAGTATGCAATTCATTGATTCCTGGTACACATGTAAAGTTGTGCAACTATCACTTCCAATTCTAAACATTTTCATGTAGCCCCCCCCCCAAAAAAAAAACAGAAACTGCATTCACAGTAAGGAGCATTTCCATTCCATTCTACCCTCATCCCTGGTAACCATTAATCTGTTTTATTGATAGATTTGCCTATTGTGCAGTTAACATAAATGAACTCATAGAATTTGTGGCTTTTTGTGTCATTCATTTAATCTTAATCTTAACTCATTCAAATTATAGCAAGGATCAGAAAGCAAGTCATTCTTTTTTATGGTTGAAAATCCCATCACATGGATATCCAGCTCACATTAGTTCATTTATCAGCTGACAGACTTAGGCTGTTTTCATGTTTTTGGTTATAACCAAAGCTACCATAAACATTTTTGTACCAGTCTTTGTTTGAACACCCATTTTCAATTCTTTTCAACATATACCTAGAAATGGAGTTGCCTGGTCAAATGGTTAATTCTATGTTTAATTTTTTGAGGAGCCATCAAAATGTTTTCCATCTATACTATTTTACATTCCCATCAGCAATGTATGAAGGTTACAATTCCCTGATCCTGGAAAATAACTATTATTTCCCGTAAATTACTGTCATCATTAGAGTGGATGTGAGGTGCTATCTCATTGTGCTTTTGATTTCCCTAGTAACTAATGGTGTTGAGCATCTGTCCATGTACTTATTAGCTATTTGAATATCTTCTCTGGAGAAATATCTTGTCAAGCCTCTGCCCATTTTTACCTTGAGTTATTAATTTTTGGGAATAACCTTTTTTTAAGTCTGCCACAAAATGATCCTTTCTTCAATTCCGCAGATTTCTCAGACTGGTTTTATCTACCAATATTTTGGTAGGATATTTTCTATTTTCCTTTAATTTTAAATATTTGCATTATCCTCTTTCAAGTTTCCATTTTACTCTGCCTTCTGGGCTACTAATATTCAGTAGCACCATAATCAAGAAGAGAAATGGAAAATATAAGCTAGTAGGTTAGCATTGTCAATTTCATCTTGATGATTTAAACCCAGTCAACATTTTCTGAACATGCCTTACAAAGTATTGCATGGGTTTTGTTTAAATAACTAATTAAAAATATGATGAGTCTTTATAATGGTATTATCATTCATTTTAGTTCTTTGGCAAAAACTTTACTTAAGTTTCAAATCTCTGAGTCTAAAGTGTTGTGCAGCTTGCTTTTCATAGCATTTTTATGTGATGAAGTAAGATACCAATAACAATGGAACAGCTTTCTTTTATGAGAATAATTTGTAAGTATTTTGGGATTGTAAATATTTTTATTTTAACATCCTAAAGTAATTGGCACTTACTCAGTGGCATTTTTCATGAACAAAAGCATATTACATTTATTAAGAAAGAATACATATTATCTATGGGAGGAAGAATAACAATGCTAACTGTTGTTTTAAAATCATGTAGATCATTAAAAGCTATATAAATAATATTTTAACTTTTCATCTGACTTGAGGTAGGCAGATTCTGAAAAAAATTAAATAAATAAGGTAAATAAGAGAGCTATAGAAATTATTCTTAATTCCACAACTAACACTCAGCTCTTAAGACCTTTTCTTTTAAAAATAAAGGATGCTCAAGAATAAGGAAATCATAAATGTGCTAATACATATATTATTTTTACCAGAGTATTTAACATGACATTATACCATAAAATTAATGCGCATTCCCGCCATATAGAAAATTTGTATTTCATCTATTTACATAAGGTACCTATCACTGATTGTCCTGAGTTCAAACATTGTGTCAAATATTTGTGAAATTCATGACAAAAAAGAACATCCAATGAATGGCATGGGAACAATATACACAATGAAATCCCAGGAAATGTTGGTGGTGAGGATTCAGGAACCACATTTTAAGAAGTACTATCTTCTACCATAAAAAGTTTTTCTATAGAAAGATTAAAGAAATATTAAATAATTTTTTTAGAATAATCAAACATTATCTGGACATGGTTTGATTAGTCAAAGGCTTTGCCAGATTCCTCAAGTTAAAAAGGGCTAGGCACTCAAGTGGAACACTCCACTTATATCAAAATGGCACTTCAAATCTTTTGGTGGCACAGAATAATCAATAAGAACTTAGAGGTCTGGACATATTACACACTTCAACTAACATTTGTCACAGCATTCTGGAAATTGCCTGAGATAGAAAAGTAAATCTCCTTGTTTCAAAGTCTCTGATTCCATTAGAAAATAGCTCTTACTTTTTTATTCCTCCCAATAAATACATTTTAAACGGTGACTTTGAAAAAAGAAGGAAGAGTCCCAGGTTCCAGAAACAGCAAGAAATCAAATCAGATCCAAAAGAATAAGCTGATATGTACAGCCCAGGAGAACCTGAGACCTGCATACAAGCCATAGGGATTGGGATTCCAATCTGCCACTCAAAAAAAGAAAAAAAGATACGTGTTTAAGAGTAAGGTACCTGGAATGAGCCCCATCCACAGAGTCCATCAATGGTTATTTCTTAGCAAAAGAAAACTAAAAGAAATTTATCTAGAGCCTGAGGAAGTAACAGTTTACTATAGCCTAGGGTCTTGTGTTGTCTGTATTGTTTTGAGATGCATAATCTATAAAGAGAGAATCTTAATATCAAACAGAGGGATTATCTAGAAAGGCAAGATTATTATACTAACAGACATCACATTAAACTGGGTGTCCCTCCCCTACCCCCTTAGGTTGTGGCAGTTAACTAGGTGCCCCTACCCACTTGGGCTGTAGCAGTTAAACTGCCAGATGAAGGAGTTGGAACTAGGGATTTGGACCAGAAGCAGAGAGATTGGAAGGAGTTGGAAAAAGTAAAGCATGCGGTGACAAGGAGCCGTGGTGGCCGCAGAAGAATGGTTGGTGTGGAGAATGTGGCACTGCAGCAAGGTGACACGGAAGGCTGGTACCTGGCGATGGTCAGGGATTTGGAAAGCTGATTTGTGCATCAGCGATTGTGGAAGAAGTTTGAAGCACCTTGAAGAAGTGGAGCAGCGCAGAACACTGGAGAGAAAAGAAGAAAAGAAAAGTTGCCGGAGAAAGGACTGGACTTTGTGAAAGTGCCTAACTCTGAGGTTTGGAGGGGCAAAGGGGATCATCTTGTACTGTGTTTAGGGCTTTTGGACTAAAGAGTGACTGGAGTAAAATAACTGGCTATTTGTAGCAAACAACAACAACAAAAAAAAAAACTTTTTGTTTTCTTGACTAACTTCGTTAATAAAATCCCTTGTCAAACTGCATTTTGAGTGGCAACTGCTACGTGCAGGTGATGCAGATCTGTGATTTGTTAGTTACAGGTTTTTGCCCCCTTTGTGACCCAAGTTCAGTTGGCGACCCAGATGGGACAAATCACCTGTGGCTGACCAGCCCAAGGATAATTTACCTTGCATTGGTCACCTTAAAGTAGAAAGTAGATGAAAGATGTTGGTTTAAAATGCTTTAGTTAAGAGCCGGGCATGGTGGCTCGTGCTTGTAAGCTTCAGCCTATGAAGCGGCAGGGGCTAGGGATCCCGGTTCGAGTCCCGCCTGGGGCCTGTAGCGAGACCTAGTTCCAAAAAAAATAGCTGGGTGTGGTGGTGCGTGCCTGTAATCCCAGCTACCTGGGAAGCTGAGGCTGGGGATTGCTTGAGTCTGTGGTACCCCGGGCAACGAGAGCCTGCGTTTCCACAGACAAAAATAGCAAGACCTAGTCTCAAAAAAATAAAAATAAAAATAAAAAAATAAAAAATAAAAATAAAAAAAATAAAATGCTTTAGTTAAAAGTAGTCATTGGCTTGAAGTAGACAAACCTTGTAATGCGACTATTTGGATTGTAGTCTTGTGTTTAAAATGCGTGAACTTTGCAATGTTCTAATTGTTGGATACTTTTTTGAACAACTCAGGTCACAAAGGGGGAAATGCCTTCAATTAACAAACCACAGGTCCGCATCACCCGCACAGAGCAGTTGCCACTCAATAAGCAGTTTAATAAGGGATTTTATTAACAAGGAAAGTTAACCAAGAAAGCTATTAATAAGTAAAGTTAACCAAGAAAAAAAAGTTTTTGAAGCTATAAATAGACAGTTATCTTACTCCAGTCACCCTTTAGTCCAAACCCCCTAAACACAGTACAAGATGATACCCCTTTGCCCCTCCAAACCTCAGAGTGAAATCGAGTAGGAAAGGAGGAGCAAAAACCCTCCAACTAACAAACCAAGGTCCGTTTCACCCGCGCATAGCAGTTGCCACTCAAAATGCAGTTTAACAAGGGATTTTATTATCAAGGAAAGTTAACCAAGAAAACCATTAACAAGGAAAGTTAACCAAGAAATGCAAAGTCCTTAAAGCCACAAGCGGCAGTTATCTTACTCCAGTTACCATTCTTAGTCCCAAAGGTACCAAAGATACAGTCCAATGATGGTTCCTTTGCCCCTTTGAACCTCAGAGGTAGGCACTTTTGCAAAGTCCAGTCTTCCACCAGCATCCTCTCTTTTCTTCTTTTCTCTCCAGTGTGCCACACTGCTCCACTTCTCCAAGGCTCTTCTAACTTCTTCTGCAATTGCTGATGCACAAATCAGCTTTCCAAATTGCTGGCCATCTCTAGGTACCAACTTTCCATATCACCTTGCTACAATGCCATAACTCCACACTGGCCACACTTCTGCCAGATACCATGGCTCCTTCTCACCTCCAGCTCACTCTTCCAGGGGGCTTTTGCCCAGCCTGATCACTGGAGGTATTCTTTACCTGCCTGCTATTCTCATTTCTCCTCTCCCAAAAGTTCTCTTTCTCCAAAAGTTCTCTTTCCTCCCCAAAAGGTCTCTGTCCTCCCCTAGTATCTGCTTTCTTTTTATCCCCCCTGCTTCTGGTCCCACTTCCTGTTACAACTGCCCCTTCTGGCAGTTTAACTGTCACACTAAAGGGGGGGAGGGGCTAATTGCCACTGGCCAATGGGGGAGGAGCACCTTGTTAAGTGCCACAACTGGGGGAGGGTAGGAAGGGGCTCCCAGTTTCAAGAGGTAGGCACTTTCACAAAGTCCAGTCCTTTCTCCAGCAACTTCTCTTCTTCTCCTTTCTTCTTTTCTCTCCAGTGTTCTGCGCTGCTCCACTTCTTCAAGGTGCTTCAAACTTCTTCCACAATCGCTGATGCACAAATCAGCTTTCCAAATCCCTGACCATCGCCAGGTACCAGCCTTCCGTGTCACCTTGCTGCAGTGCCACATTCTCCACACCAACCATTCTTCTGCGGCCACCACGGCTCCTTGTCACCGCATGCTTTACTTTTTCCAACTCCTTCCAATCTCTCTGCTTCTGGTCCAAATCCCTAGTTCCAACTCCTTCATCTGGCAGTTTAACTGCTACAGCCCAAGTGGGTAGGGGCACGTAGTTAACCGCCATAACCCAAGGGGGTGGGGGGGTACCCAGTTTCAACAGCCATAACCAAGGTCAAAGTACCATGGAGAAACTGTCAAAGTGCTGAAAATGAAACTGGGTGCCTCAACCCCCCTCCCTTTTGGAGTGGCAGTTAAACTGCCAGAAGTGGCAGTTGGAACAGGAAGTGGGACCAGAAGCAGGGGGGATAAAAAGGCAAGAAGCAGAGACTAGGACACAGAGACCTTTTGGGGAGGAGAGAGAACTTTTGGGGAGAGGAGAGAGAGAACTTCCAGGGAGAGAAGAGAATGGCAGGTGGGTAAAGAGTAGCCCGAGTGACCAGGCTGGGCAACAGCCCCCTGGAACAGTGAGCGGGAGGTGACAAGGAGCCATGGTATCTGGCAGAGTGGCCATGATAGGGTGTGTTACCCCTTCCTCCCCCATTGTCTCCTGTTTAAGATTGCAGATTTCAAGGATATGCTAAAATGTGAGAATGACCTTAGTTAGAATTTCTCTTCAGGGAGATGCAGAAGGGAGGAAGGTGACACAGGTTTCCTGGAAGGCGGGAAATCAGGGTATATAAAGGGCGCGAAAACAAAGAGATCGATTCCAATATGGAAACCAGATAGAGAGATTCAATCGAGGAGAGATGGAAGTCAGCCATCTTGTAAAGATGTGAGCCATGTGGACTTGGCCAAAGGCCTGGGGGCCTACAGCCTTTGGCTGGCCCAGGCTGGCAGCATGTGTGCTAAATGCAGTTAAGGTGTTTGCAGGTTTGAACTCTGTGTTGGAATTTGTTTTGCTGAGTTTTATTTGTGTCTGGAAGGGGCCGTGCAAAAGTTAGGCCTGAAAAGAAAGGGAACTTGGCTGGGTCCAGCACCATGGAGTTCCTGCGACCTGAAGACGACAAGACAGTGCGGAAGACAAGGAGGAGCACGCCAAAGGAGCAGCCAAAGAAAGATGTCTTCAAACACACAGATTGAACTCTGACTGGCTGACATTGGTGAGATGATTAGGACTGAGAGACTGAGAATTTTTGTGCAATCTGGGGAAAGGACTTTGGACAATGCTGAGAAAGGTTTTGGACAATGTTAAAGTAATTGGAGTTCTACTTATATGTTTCTTCTGCAATAATTAGAAAATCACTTTGTTAGAAACAAATTAGTCTGCACTGATAGTCTTGCATTGGTTTGGTATTTTGGTTAAGAAGGCTGGGGATGGTGTAAAGAACCCACAAGAGTTTAAACTGTGTTTCTAAGTTTTTCTTTTCTACAGTTTTTGGAGCTGAAAGCAGAGAGTAGCTGGCTGGCTGGCTTTTGCATATCAATGGTAAAGGTGATCAGTGAAAATGTATTAACATTTATAACATGTATAACAGTTTTGAGCCTGCTTCCTAGGGAGAGAAGCAGGCCTAGGTGTGGCTAGTTAAAGGTAAAGGCAAGTGCTAAGGAAAGGCTTGCAGCCTTCTAAGCAAAGAGAAGCAGGTCTGTATGTGATTCAGTTAAAGTTAAAAAGTCCCTTCGTGGTCACCCTGTTTCAGCCAGTGTGGAGAGTATGGCATTGTAGCAAGGTGATATGGAAAGCTGGTACCTAGAGATGGCCAGCAATTTGGAAAGCTGATTTGTGCATCAGCAATCGTGGAAGAAGTTTGAAGAGCCTTGGATAATTGGAGCAGTGTGGAACACTGGAGAGAAAAGAAGAAAAGAGAAGACACGGGAAAGGACTGGACTTTGCAAAAGTGCCTACCTCTGAGATTCAGAGGGGCAAAGGAACCATCATTGGACTGTGTTTTGGGGACCTTTAGGACTAAGAATGGTGACTGGGGTAAGATAACTGCCACTTGTAGCTTTAAGGACTTCTTGTTTTACCTGCTGAACTCCCTTGTTAATAAGCCCTGTTGTTAAACTGATTTTGAATGACAGCTGCTATGCCTGGGTGAAACGAACCTGGGGGTTGGTTGGAGGGCTTTCACCCCCACCCTTTTTGACCGGATTTCAAAAATACTAACTCCTACTTCAAAATCCAGCTAAATCGTATCTCAAAAGTGAAGGCAAAATAGATATTTTTGGCCAAAGACAAAAAATTTGTCACTACTGGTCCTTGCTGAAAGAACCACTGAAAACATACTTCAATAAAATGTGCAAGAAAAAGAATCATTTAACTAAAAGTCAGACTATAAAGAAACTGAAAACATGAAAAGTCGGGGTGGGAGAGGTTAAATAAAACAAGGTGGGATTAATTAAATAGACGCTAAAGAAGAAAGAATACTGAGTTTAAAGTTCAAAACAGTTCTACTTTTTGGCAAATGCTGGGTAATCTTGAAATTTTAAGACAAATAAGTATGAAAATGCAAGAATACTTAGAAAGATAAACTTAGATTCTAAGGGAAAATAAAATAAAAACTTGATCATACTCAGAAATAGAAATGAGGAAAAAAGGCATGAAACAAAAACACCAGAATAATAGGAATAAATCTAATGAATAAACACACTACATGTGAACAGATTCAACTCCCCAACTTATAAACAATGCTTATATTAGAAAGAACATTAAATTTAAAAGAGATTTTAAATTAATTCCACAAAACCCCATTTTAATTAGAGAGTTACTACTATTTCTAAATGAATAAAGAGAACAGTGGGAAGTATGACTTTTCAACATGCCAATGGTTTTAGTAATCCAATAGATTGCTATAAATGTTCTCAAAACCCTGAATTATAAAGTTAGGTAGCAACAATTAGAATCAGACTTTTCCAGTGCCTTGAGACTTTTTCTGTGGAGAATCAGTGAACTCTGCAATAGAAAATAACCTTATATTCGACTCCCTGCTCTCAAGAGATGCTCTTGACAAGGCAGTGATTCAATTCCTCACTGGGATATAAAGTGTGACTTTCAAGACTTTGCACAAAACTTCTTTCATGATCTTTGGCAGAGTCTTTGAAGCTAATGTAAAAGCAATGATTCACAGAGACCACTGGAGCATCTGCCTTCACCAAAACAGTAAGACCAGATGTGTTACCAGGTACTCCATCAGTTTTTTGATGGCAAACCACTTCACTGTTTTCTCTCAATGGTCTTTCGAGTTCCCAAAATGGGGTCACAAAACAAAAATTCTTTGAAGGCATCAGTATGCTTTTAAAAAATTTTTTAAAAAGAAACTGGTTTGACTAAGAAATATCAGAATTTCATTTTGTTACATGTTTGAAAGAAAATGGTATTAAAAAAAGAAAATGGTGTGACTGCCAATTCCTTTAAAATCTTGACTTGAGAAGACTTCAAGGAAAAAAAATTATTAACCATTCTAAAAGAATGTCATCTGAAAGAGGCCTTCACTGATCTCCAACACAAACCACCCACAGATTATAGTTTCACAAAGCTCTCTTCAACTCTATCACTTCTCTATTTACAAGATTGTGTAAGATAAGACTTCTGTGTTGAAACAAATCTTAGTTAAGGTTCCAGGCTTTTCAGATCTGGCCACTTTTTGTCATAAAGCATCACACCATCCAAAAGATTTTCTGTCAAACAGCTTCTTCAGTTTTGTTGGCTTCCGATTTCCATTAGCAAGAATATTGTCAGCCAAGAAAAAGCAAAATTTAGTATCTCTGCCACTGAGTCTTTAGAGTAAGATCAAGAACATACAAATTTTGCCCTACTTTCTCTTTTCCTTTTCTTATTGTTTTAATTGCAATTTTTCCCAATTTAAACTAGACTCTGACTAAGCAGCTGGTATGTTAAGCTTTTATGTTTTTTTTTATATAGCACCCACATGGAGCAACAATGAAACTGCACATACTCTAACTGGTTACAATAATGATCCATGACAAAATAGTCTTGTTAAAGAAGAGAAAGAGAAATAAAAATACATAAACAATTTTGACCAATGGGAAAGGTTTTTTGTTCTTTTTGGGTTTTGGGGGTTTTTTTTTGAGACTAGGTTTTACTTATTTTTCCCCATGGAACCTCAGGCTCCTGTTGCCCAGGGTACCAGAGACTCAAGCAATTCCTAGCCTCAGCTTCCCAGGTAGGTGGGATTACAGGGGCACACTACCACACCCAGCTATTTTTTGGGACCAGGTCTCCCTGCATTGCCCCAAGTGGGACTCCCTGCATTGTCCCAAGCGGGGACCTAGCCCCAGCTGCTTCAAAGGCTGAAGCTTACTGGCATAAGCCACTGTGCCCCGCTTAGGGAAAAGGTTTTTAAATAACAAATTAAAAATAGAAATAAACGCTTTAAAGTTTTTTCAAAATATTTTCAGCTTCCAGTTCACAAAATTGTCATAAAATCTTAACTTCCCCTCATGGATACAGGTAAAGAATTCCTGATCTTTTATCTCTGAGGTCATTATAAAGTATGGCTCTAAAGTAAAAAACACTGGCAAGTGTTAAGCTTGACTACTATGGCAGAATGTGTATTTCCAAAAACAGTCATCCTCCAATACCAAATGTTCTTCCAGAACTTGCTGTCTCCCCAGCAAGAGGTGACATCTATCTAGATGTGGATATGACTCACCAACAGACTTCAGTGGAAGTAACAATGCTTATCTTGGAGAACCTTTGTCAAAGGTTAACAAACAGAAAGCAACACAGCTTTCTCCCCATTCACTTTAACACTTATACTGGTTTTAACTGATCTGAGAACACCATGCTGTATAGAAGCAAGAGCACAAGTAGGCACTGTGGTCAACAGGCCTAGACTCTTCAAGTTATCCCAGACCATGTACCAAATATTTTGATGAACACTCTTCTAAACTGATTATAGAAAATATACAGCTACATGAGAGTAATTTTTGGTTTCTGTTTCTAAATTAAATAGGACTAAAACTAAAGAGCAAAAAAGGTAATAATTAACAAACGGGTTAAAAATGAAACATACAAAATCACTCCGAATTCTAAATTATACAGAAATAGGAAAGGAATCCCATCCAGAGTAGGAAAAAATCCCATCCAGAATGGGAAAGGTATTCCCACTGGAAAGGATTCAGTGTAATCATTCAAAATGGCCCTGTGACTACAATGCTGAATAGAGCCAAATAGGTAAAATATAAAAGCATTCAAAATAGTAATGGGTCCACAAGTAAGCACCACTGAGACAGAAATACTACTGTCTTTCATTTCACTATTATTATATCTTCAATATCTAGAATAAATGAAACAGTAAATAAGGTTCATTAAATATAACCTCCATAGACAACAAAATATGGCAGCTTCCAAAGATTTCCTATGGTACCATTGCTTCAAAAGCCTCAGAAAGTTAATGGAAAGAGAATGTCAGGCATACTAGCACATATGGAATTAATTTATGCTTTTAGGATGATGAAAAACCCAAGTTTTGAGTTAATACAAAGTAAAGCAAATGCAGAGGGAAAAACTGAAATAAATAGAAGAGCAAAGTGTGGCATTAATAATCTTTATGATATAGTCTTTCTTAAACCCTTGAAGAAATAATTAAATGCTGAGGTAAAACTAAATATTACCAAACATTAATAGCAAAGTGGATAATTCCATTTAAACGTGAAGATTTTAAGTATTTAATATTGATTTAATTAATTAAGCTCACTTACTTATAACAAATGAAGTGTAAGGTAAATTATAAAATTATATATTAAATATGGATAAAACAGATCAAATTGATAATATAAATTAGATATAATTATTTAATACTTAAACACATTGATTTTACAAAATTGATAAAAATCAGAGGAACAGATCCTAAATAAAATCCATTGTATTGCCTTAGGAGTCAAAAAGCACTACAAGGGTATTATGACATTGCTCTAATAGTATCATAAGCAGCTTATAAACTTCTTACAGGTAATAAGCACCTTTAAACAGAATTCAGAAATTAAGTGAAACTTGGAGGTATTTCAAGTTTTTTTTAATCTAACTATACAATTAGAAGGAGGAAATGTTGATTTCATAAAAAGATAAACTTTTCTATTAGCAAGAAACTCACTGGGAAGCTCAGTTTACACTGATGTGTAAAATCCTTTGTTACAGTCTGCTTAAAAATGCTTTTTAAAAAATAAACAATTATGTTCTCTTGGCTTGACTTTATAAATAAACTCAGAAAGCATTTCACTTTTTCAACTCAACTTGTAAAAGATGCAGCATTTGCTGTAAGAAACCGTAAGGTGTTGCTATGGGAACAACATTTTAATATCATTTTTAAACACCAGCAGCTTTAAAGAACAATTAGGTAAAGAAAAACTAAAGAGAAAAGAAGGGGGAAAAGATAATCCCAGTATTTCACAATACAATAGCTATAATCACAATACAACTGAGTTTCACATACTTTCTTCTTTACTTGGGAGGGGAAGTATTACAAAGGACTTTAGGAGATAATGGAGAGTATTAACAAAAGCAAAGTAATAGCAGCTGTTTTGAGTAAGATTAACAGTTGCAATCAGATACTTCTCCCAGGAGAGGGGGAAAAAAAGAAGGGACTCCAGTGTGGAGTAAAACAACTAAAGAATCACTCCCCACCCCGTTCATAATCCTAGAAAGTCCTCAAAATCAGTGTAGAAGTATTCTTTCAACTCAAACCTGGAAAGGCTATTCAGGTTCCAGGGTCAAAGACTTAGGAGGAAAAAGTCTACTGATCAGATGCTTTTGCTAAAGAGCAAAGAATATTTAATTCTAGGTTCTGAAGAGTAATAAACAATGTATATAAAGGCTAGTAATATTTGCATAATTGCATAGTCTCAAGGTACTCTGGTATAAATTAAATCAGATGTCATTTTTTCCCTAAAATATCAAGTTGGAAAGGATAACCACCATTAAGTGGCACATCTGAACAGTAATTAATTGTCATATATTGACAATGTAATATTGAGTTTAAATAATATTAAATTTTTGTTAGTAGTGAAGAAGGGAAGGGGTGGAGAAGGGCTTTGGGATCAAATGTTCTTCCCCACAGTTAACCTTCTCCTTCAATAGCCAGCTCTTATTTTTGCTTCAAATTTATGCTAATAGGAAATCCCCAAGGAGCACTCCCAGATCCCCAAGAATGGAGTAGGTGCACCTTCGCTACTATGAAATGAAAACAGACAGTTCACAAAGTTTAATTTTATATTTCAAATAATAACTTGCCTAAGCGCAGAACGTTTAAAATCTTTTTAACTAAAAAAACTTTATCATAACAACACCATCACCTTTAATTCTTCATAGTCTTTAAAAATAACAATATTCTGCTGGATTTTTCTCAATAATTTATTGAGTCCACATTGTTTCAACACTATACTAGACAGATTTTAATGATAGAAGAGTGACTAAATCAGACACAATCCCAACCTAAAGTTTATGATGACAGAGTGAATCTATACCAAAAATACTTTTTAAAAAAAAATGTTAATATATGAACAAATAAACCCCACAATTTTGAGAATCTGGGTTTCATAAAGCCCACTAGATTGTTCATTTTCTTTTACAACAAAACCATTTCAAATTATAATAATTTAATTGAACAGCTGTTTAGGTAAAAAAGAGTTTTCTTCTGGGAATATTCTTAGGATGAACTTATATACCATGTATAACTGAACAGACAGGAAGACAGTCTCAGATAAGAAGAAAAATAGAAATAATAAATACAAAGTCTTTTGTGGAATCACAAGCAGCTAGTCATAAAACAGTCACAGCTAACCTCTGCAAGTACATAAAAAGGGTGAAAACACATAAGACACAAGGGAAAAAATGAGAAGAAAAACAAAATATTATATAAATAGGAGAGAAAGAATGAAAAATCCAAGATGGGACAAAAATATCACTTAGCATATTAATTCAACACTTACCTTTTGAATTCAAGGTAAGAATTTGGGAACCAATTGTAACGTTTTTTCAGAATTCCCTATGAATTACAACAAGTAAATCAAATAACATATACCACAATATAGATTTAGCATAACATAAAAAACAATGACAACACAATGCTACCCCAAAAAAAGACACTGAATATCAATTCAAATAAATGTTCTCAAATTAGGTATGTAATGATGACCTGAAGAGCTTTTAGATACTGTGATTAAAATACCTACATCTTACATATTTAAATGTTATTTCATTAAAAAATATTTTTTGTAAAAGGAGTCATAATGATTTTTAATTATGCACAAAAATATGTAATATCTATGAATGGCAGCTCAGAATAGTAAAAGGAGCTATAGAATAATTGCTATGAAAGGGGGAAATAGGTTAATTGTGGTTGATAAGTACTGCTACTGTATTTAGAGGTAGAAGTGAAGTTATTAGGTACATCTATTATGTACAGATATAGTTTTACTACCTAAACTGTTTCCCTCAGTGTTTTAACATAAGACTTTACAATTATACTAGCCCTCTAAGATAGTTCCAGTATCATCACATTGCATTGATCTGGTAACAATCAAGAAGACTTAATATTATTTTAAGCAAATTTCAATTTTAACAATCATTTTGTTTAATCCTTTAGCAATCAATTTACTTTCAAGTATTTGAATGCTTTATTATCTAGTAACATCAGTAAAAATCTACAAAATAAATTTTCCAATTAATTTAAACACTGTTTTAAGCCCATTTGAACACTGAAATGACTAGCAGCTGAGTATGCGAAGAAGCTTACAAATCAACATTAATGTTTTATCAGTTTATCTCATTCCCATTATAACAATATAGACTTATCTATTTTTAAACAATAATCTTCAGCCTTTCAAAATGCAGTCTATCAACTCTAGCTTGTTATCAGTTGAAGATCTACTTCATCTTGAACTTGCACCTTTTCCAATGGTATGTTTTGTCTGCTGCTTAAATCAAAGATCTATATTAAAAATGTGATCTTCTGTCAGAGACATATCAGGCCGAAGTATCAGAATAACATGGAGAATATAATTATGGCTAATTTCCACCAAACTCTCCTCCAGTTTCTAATGCCTAGGATGCCTCCTGGCCAGGGTCCTGAATCTGAAAAGCCTACCCCTACTAACAAAACCATGACAAGTCAAGATATATTCTGGAGTTTTAAGATTTTAATTGTGTTTCTCCATAGATACAACATTTTAGACTATGATACTAGAGGACCATAACTTGGTTACCTATAGACTAAATTTGTTTTGGTGGAGTAGACTGGTAACCTGGGCATCATCTCAGGGCAATCTCTCCTGAGAGAAAAGGCATTTTACATTTCTAACAGCTGACTTAACAAAGACTTTCCACCTTCCTGAAAATACTACTCTGTATTTTCAGCAAGCATTAATATGTGTTACAGAGAGTAGCACTATCTCTATATCTATATATTTGAGGGGAAGCACAAATATATCTGTTATATATTTTAAATGTAATTTGGCCTTTTTTTGGGAGGGTGAGGGGAGGGCTAGGTCTCGCTATTTTGCCTGTGGAACTGTAGGCTCACGTTGCCCGGGGTACCACAGACTCAAGTAATCCCCAGCCTCAGCTTCCCAAGAAGCTGGGATTACAGGCACATGCCACCATGCCCAGCTATTTTGGGGGGACTAGGTCTTGCTATGTGCCCCCTGCGGGAATTGAACCACGATCCCTAGCCCCAGCCATGGCTTCCTAGGCTGCCACCTACAGGCATGCACCACCATGCCCGGCCTGTAATTTGGCATTTAAAGACAAGTAATTTAACTTTTTAAAGAATATTTACCAGTCCCCCCTTTATTATACACTGACCCTAAAGACATCAGCAACTTGCTGTCACATTAACCAGTTCAACTTAAGAGAAAGGAAATAAATTCAACTTAAGAGAAAGGAGGAAAGCTAATCCTCACTGAGAACTGATGAGCCCCAAAACTTACATACTTTAATTAATCCTTCTTATAAGTCTATGAAATTAGGTACTATTCATCCTATTTTAAACATGAAGAAATTAAAGTATGTAGAACTCAGCTATACTGACAGGCAGAATACAGAATTAACAATTTTTATTAGGAAAAATAATTTGCATATATTGAGAAAGATGTTAATACAAATCAAAATAAGTCTAAAGGCTGAAGTAGAAAGAAAAGTAAAAATTAGCTGTAGTTTAACCCAACAGCATCAATGCAAGTGTGTACCACTAAAATATAAGCAAGGATACGAGTTTCTACCCTCACAAACTCCTCCCTCCAAAGAACTTACAAGGCACTTGAACATATTTGGAAAGTAGTGCTTTGTCAAAATGTTTCATGGGATTTAGATAATTCTGTTACAAAATTTTTGAGAATCTGGACAACCTATGGATTGCTGCATATCCTGCTTCCTTGGCAAAGATACCACTACAAGTAAATCAAGATATAACCTGATTTCTTTCAAAATAGCTTTATCTCAGTAAGTTATCTAAAACATGGATCTTGTTACTATTGGCATCTTGCCAGAGATTTGCAGGTATAATAGTAAAGTCCAGACATAACCACAAGTCTGCCTGAATTGAAAGTCCATATTCTCTCCCACTTTACAATCTGAAACCAAAAGCATATTTTTCAGACTAATAATTTATTTTCCCAATTCAATCTCTAAATCTAGAATCACCAATTTATATTTTATAATTTAGCATCTTCTACAATATACTTTAAATATAGGTTTTTTTTTTAATTACTTTGATCACAGAGAAAACATCTCCAAGTAAAAAATTATATTTTCTTTGATTGGAATTTAAACAGGAAAAGGTTATTATCGATAACAACAACCACGATTTACTGTGCATATATTTTCAGCCTCAGAGCTAAGGTTTTTGCATATCATTATCAGATTTATTTTCAGTACTTTTTTCAGTGCATTCATTATATCACTAGCATAATTTTGCTTCGATATTATTCAAGGGAAAAAAACACTAAAAATAGGAAGTTAATAGCCAATCAAATCTAATTTAATTAGAGCAGGAATATGCAATTGATCACTTTTATATTTTTGGGAGCACTGAGATAACTCTACCAGTTTACTTAGTAGGAGAGATAAATGACACAGCATAAAACTAACTCTTCAATCATAACCCACCAATTTTTTGCTTAAAGAAAAAGAGTTGTAGCAACCACAGGTGCCTAAAGGCACTACTTCCAACCAACTAGTCTATTCTCATGTAGTAGGGGGAGAAAGTGACATGTGGTTTGGGCAGGGACTCAGTTATACCTATGACTTGTGTTAACATACTAATCTAGCTTCTCTCAGCACAGTGTATACATAGAGAAATACACATACACCTGAAAACTACAAGTTAAGCTATCTTATCTCTTCTCACACTATTTTAAGATTTTTGTCTCCTTTACATGAAACCCTAGAAACCTATATGGCCCACTACTTTCCTATTACTGGTGACAATATATAAATCAGATTTTGAGACTACAAAGATCGATCACTTAGTCTTCTCAGAAAACATACATATTCGCATAAATAATAACTTGAAAAAGATGCATGGCCAAAAATAAACAGTAAAACAGACACCACATAATTAGGGAATCTACCTCTTTGCTGACTCCTTGTACCTTTTCAACTCTTACAAGGAAATGAATAGCATTACATAAGGACCATCCCTATGCACTAATCCTATATCCCATTTTCCAGATTCAGTCAAAAGTACTTACAAGCCCCAGCCCCAACTCATACAAAATACCATTTCTCATTATGAGTCTCCAAGAAAATAGTTATTTTGCTACGGAACTTAGCTATATTATACTTGAAAGCTATCACTAAAAAATATATTTAATGAGGAAAAATCTGTGCTGAGACTTCAATCCCCAAAATAAACATTTTTGACTCTAAGGAGAGTACAAAGATCACACCATATAGAGCAAATTTGCTCATCTTGCTCAAAGGCAATTTCATACCTAATTTAGTTCTAGTCTCCTACAATTATGCCAAACTTGTTATAAAAACAATTATTACAGAAGATCATTGTAAAAGTCTATGGGAAAAAATTCTACCTATAGTGATTTCATAAAAATCTTAATACTATACTTTTGATTTTGTATTCCCTTAAATACAGAGGGGAAAATACCTACAAATCCCTATTTCTGCATATCTATACTTACAAAGTTAGACAAATATTAAAGAGAAAATTTGCACTCACTGTAACACAAAAACAATTGAGATGATATAATTAATAATAGTAATGAGATAAATCAACACTTTGCAACTTCATACATGAAATTTAAGTTTTTAAATTGATGAAAGTTAACAGTTTCAAGTTGATAAAAATTAATGTTTCTGAGGACTGATATTTTAAAGTTCTTTTCAAGGAACTTGAAGCAAATGTACATTCTATCAATTCAATTTCATAAATTTGAAAAAGCAAAGCTTATTCTTGCCAACAGGAAAATTCCAAGCACAACACTGATTTTACATAGCAGCCAGCTACTCTACCCATGGTAGCAAGAAAGGAAAAGAAACAGTGGCAAGTCTTTTAGCTGTCACCATATCCAGCTAGCTCCACACTATGCAGAAAACCATGAGTCTTTTACTGCAGATCCCACTTCTCACTGTGGTAGCATCAATGCTGGGATGCTGATGAATACATACATCCAGGTTGAACTAAGCATAGGTAGGTAAGCATAGGTAGGCCTTATCTTATAAGGCCCAACCAGAGGAACACAGCAGCCTGCTAAGAAATCAAGTTTTTTCTATTTTTGTTGTCTCCTCAATCTATGCCCTTTATTCTGCTTCTCACTAATTTTCCTTTCACTATATCTTTACTTTCTTTGGGAGCATCTCAGCTTTTTGAAAAATAGTCAGTTATGTCCTAAAAATCTTTAAATATCTCAGCATCTCACAGAGATTGGCATGGTTAATAAATGTTCATTGACTTATTTTGATAGTTTAAATTTACTATGACTCCAATCAAGTTATATTTTATAAAAAAGCAATAGACTCTCTACTCTAAAGTGAAAATTTTCTGTAGTTTTACAAAGAAAAAAATGAAGAAACCTAAAGACAAAATAATAATGATTATTTCCAAGTATCATCATATAACAGATGCTTTCCACATTGAAAATTTTACATTGAACACATCTGAATCTCATAATCAAGAAATAAATTAACAGCCAGCCTTGTGTGGCTTTAATCCCAAGTCTAGGACGGAAGGCTCAGACTGGGAATCACTGAGTCCATGAGTTGGAGACCCACCCGGGGTAACATAGCGAGACCTAATCTCAAAAAAATAGCTGGGTGTGGTAGTGCGTGCCTGTAATCCCAGCTACCTGGGAGACTGAGGCTGGGGATCGCTTGAGTCTGGGGTACCCCGGGCAACAGAGTCTGCAGTTCCCCAGGCAACACAGCAAGACCTAGTCTCAAAAAAAAAAAAAAAAGAAGAAAAAGAAATTAACAGGATCAGAATTTTTAATGCTATTAACACATTTTTAAACCAACAACCCTATGATTACACAAGCCACAGACCATAAAGGCAATAACTTTCTATCAGAATATCCATGCTATTTTCAACTGAAAGTACTAACATTCACATATTCTTTGTATGTTCAATACCCAGAACAACTCCTGTTATGGTATAGAGTAATCTGCATAGCACTGTTTAAAGGTACAGGACTATAATTCACCTTTAATCAATAAAGCTAAAATGAAATTAAAATGTAATATGGCCTTTTTTTAATGAAATTTTAAGGAATAATACGTTTTAACTATGGAACTGCAACGCATTCTGTGCAAGTCCTTTTAGTTCATTCCACAACTATAAGTTCTTTAACAACTTAGTTTTTTTAGTTATGTGTTTTTAATTTTAAATTCACTATTACATACATGTTGAAAGAACTAAAGGAACCCATGTATGAAGATATGATATAAAAAAATGTAAGGTTTTTTCCCATTTGTGCCTAGAATAATGACTCCCACAAAGAAATGTAGCAAGAATAACATTCTGCTATCAACAAGGTAATGACCAGAGAATACACCAGCCATATCCACAAGGGCTTCTGGAAGTACACAAGCACTCAGAAAGATGCAGAAACTTGCCATGAAGAAACAGGGCACTTCAAATGTGCTCAATGACACCAAATTCAAGAAAGCTGTTTGAGTCAAAGGAATAAAGTATGTCCCATCCTGTACGCAGGTATGGTTGTCCAGAAACGTAAAAGGTATGAAGCTTCACTAAACAAACTATATAGGTTGGTAAGCTGTGTACCTGTCACCACGTTTTAAAAACCTATTTTAATGTGGAAAGGAGCTAGTCACTGTCAAATAAAGTTATAAAATCACAAAAGAAAATATTAAAAGTATACAAATAATAAGACTTACTATAAAGCTAGAGTAATCAAACCAGGTGGTATTAGCAAAAGACTAAACAAACAGACCCAGGGAACAGAACTGGAAGTCCAGAAATGGACTAACTTAAACACCGTCAAATGATCTTTAACAAAGAGACAAAAGCAATACAATGGAGCAAAGACAATCTGTTCAACAAATGGTGTTGGAACAATGAAACATCACTTGGAAAGAAATGTTATCTAGACTGATCTTATACTGTTCAAAACAATTAACTCAAAATAGATTATGTATCTAAATAGAAAACACAAAATTATAAAATTCCTAGAAGATAACATAGAAGAAAATTTAGATGATCATGAGTTTGGATATGATTTTTTTTTTTTTTTTTTTTTTGGATAGGACACCAAGGACATAATCCATGAAAGAAAGAACTGATGAACTCCATTAAAATTAAATGCTTCTGCTCTTTAAAAGACATTGTCAAGAGGTTACCAAAAAAAAAAAAAAAATCTACAGTCTGGGAGAAAACATTTGCAAAACACTTATGAAGAACTGATATCCAAGGACTGGGCATGGTGGCTCGTGTCGGTGAGCTTCAGCCTATGAAGCGGCCGGGACTAGGGATGACGGTTTGAGTGCCGCCTAGGGCCTGTAGCAAGACCTACTTCCAAAAAATAGCTGGGCGTGGTGGCGCGAGCCTGCAATCCCAGCTACCTGGGAAGCTGAGGCTGGGAATTGCTTGAGTCTGTGGTACCCCGGGCAACGTGAGCCTGCGGTTCCACAGGCAAAAATAGCGAGAATTAGTCTCAAAAAAACAAAAACAAAAAACAAAACTGATATCCAAAACACATTATTATTTCTTTTTAATTTGATTGCACACACACACATACACACACACACACATAAATATTTTCACATTGTTGTCTACCCCAGGGTTCTCCCACCACCTTATCACTGATGAAACATCTTAATCTCGTGTCCTCCCCACCTTCCCCTCCCCCAATTTTACTCTCCTCCCCCTCTCTTGCTTCAATTCCATTGGTAGTTTTAAATTTTTCTTGTCCGTTTGTTTTCCCTATATCCTTCATATAAGGGAGACCATGCCGTATTTCTCTTTTCATAAAGAATTCTTAACTCCAAAAATAAAAACAATTTAAAAATGGATCAAAGATTGTAACAGATATCTCATCAAAGAGATAAATGAAATGGTAAATACATTCAAAAGATGTTCATATTATGTCACTGGGAAAATACAAATTAAAATACCAATGAATACCAACACATACCTATAAGAATGGCTAAAATCCAAACCACTGACAACAACAAATGCCAGCAAAGATATAGAATAAATAAGAACTCTCGTTCACTGAAATAAGGGCAATATACGTAACAACTATCAAAACAGAGACAAAAATATTGCGATTGGTACAGATAAATATTTAATAATTTAGAGGCATGAATCCCTAGTAGGAATTATAAGAAATCCCAATAAAGAACCTTAACTCAAGAGGGTAACATAATAAAGATTTTTAAATCATAATTATGGTTTTGCTATTTTCTGATCTGAAAATGGGGATATTACAAATATTTATTCATGATTACTACAAAAACTAAATACCTGAAAGCACTTAATAAATCTGGTTCCTAGTTAGTATTTTATAAATAATTATGTTTTAAATGTACAAGTATATCACATAAACATGAAAATGAATGATCTTTAGGGAACTATACCATCATTATGATGGTTATATTTTTCAAGCAACTAGTAATATCTAGCACCAAAACATCTATTTCAGAAACTCTACTTAATATACATAATACCTAATACTATTATTGTACCTTCCCCAATAAAGACATATATAAATCCTAAACTTATAGGAAAAGTAGTTAATTTACTGTTTTAAATCATTAACTACATCTTATAATTTAATTATACCATTATTTAGCTCAGGATACCCAAGAACATAAATCATAAATATGATTAATAGAATAGTCAAAGATGACTTTTAAGTTGAAAAGTTTATGAAGTTTTTCTCACATAAAGTCTTTGAACTAGTTAACATCATTGAAATTACCAAGCAGTATACATTAAAACCTATTAGTATCAATCATCATCCAAATCTAATAAAATATAACTGTATTTGTATCCACTTACTGCAATCTCTCTACAAGCCGACATGGATATTCCTGTGCCTTCAATTTGCTTCAATGCATATTCCTTTTCATCTTTTCTGCATATGAACAAAAAAAAAATATTTTTCACACATTACTTTGGGACACAAAATTAGAACTACAAAACAATAAAAATGTGCTAGTCTCTCAGTGATATGTAAACATTCTCACTATGCATGCATTACTTATTCTGATAGTATTTCAGTTACAGAAATATGAAATACCAAAAGAAATTTATGTCACAATGAAAACATCAGACACCACCAAAACATAAAATTTTTAACTAAAACAGGATACTGAACACACCAGTTTCAAAAAACAAATAGGCATAAATATAAATTCAAGTATATTACAAAATCATTCTATTTCTGTCTTAATTATCTGGGGTCTACAAAAGCCCTGTTATAAACATTAACTACAAAAGTAAATGACATATATAACCTCCTAAATTTGCTTCAGATAATTTTCAAAATAGAAGAACCATTTAACAGGAGCAAGGAGCTGAAAAAGAATGATTAACTCATTTGGGCACTAATTTGAAACCTGAATAAAAGATATTCAAAAGCCCCAAGACCTCAACCAAAAATCTTGGGAAAACTCCAAAAGTCTAGCCATCAATATCATTCTCAGTAACTCTACGAAAAACCCAGCGGATATAGTGAATTTTCCAACCAATGAAGTAAGATCAGAAATTCTGGGAAACTTCAGAGGTTACCAGGGTGCTAAATCAAGAGAAGACAGCAGTTCAGTAATGTGAGAGTGTTCATAAAAACAGTAATAACAACAGGAGAGGCCTATCAACACATTATCCGCTGGCTACTGACACTAGAACCAAGGCTCCAGCTGACTGTCATAAAAGTGGTTCATGTTGGTTCTGATAAAGGGATACAATGTATGTTCTCAAGGTTTTGTCTTTTGATTATATTATTGCCTAAGCAAATTAGTATCATCATCACAGTTGTCAAATGACCACTTCCAACTAGTCCCATGTATGTCCTAGTTACCTATTCCTCAATTCCCCCACTCTATGTATATAAGAAATTTAAGGATTAATCAAAATAAGCATCATTCTGATGCCTTTTAAGATTCTCACAATCATCCATGTTTTGGGCAAATAACTGAATTATGGCTTTCTCCCATAAACAATTTGAAAACGATATTTTCAATACATGGCATGCAGGAAATAAGTGAGATTTTGATTAGCAGAATGTACACCTGATTTGCCAACAGAATGGACTGTTAAACAATTATTAAAAATGATAATCATTGAAGTTTCATTAGAAACATGAAAAATATTTGCAGTATGTTGACAAAATCCACAAATGAAGTCATGTAAAAGTATGTATGTATCTCGAAGATGATATGAAAAATGAAATGAGTTGTATTAAATGTAGGAACTTATGTCACTACCCTTAGTGCTACTGTCTTTTAAATTAGTATTAGAGACAAAATGAAAAAAGCCAAAATAATTTGACACTGGAAACAGTCACCCACTGAAAATCTCTAGTATTTCCAAAGTGATATCTCAGGAATGTTTTTAAAAGCAATGTCAAACACAAGGAAAGCTTAAGTAATCATTTTTCCTTTATCACCAGCTTGTTTCCTCTGAACATTAAACTTTATTCAGACCACCCAGAAGTCACTAAGAAGTACAAGTAACAGGTGACTGGATGTGATTAAAGCCAAATGTACCTCCCACCTTAAACATATATACGAGAGAGCACTTGTACCAGAGATGCTTTACGCAATGCTTATAACGTACATTTTACACATCTAATAATTAAATCAACCACACTGTATCTACTACTAGTTAAATTTAATAAATTCTTAAAATTATATACACTTTCCAATAAAATTCTCACATGAAACCTTAATTTTTAAAAACAGATATGTTTCAATTTCCAGTTCCCCTAAATGAAGTGCTCCAGAAGCTCATGTAATTACATAGTTTTATTTTTAATACTGTAAAGAATATTACACAATCTGGATGGGTTATTGTTGCTATGGAAACTATAAAATTTTTGCAGTAAGCCAAAAAGTGCAAAATTAACACATCACATTAATGGCTTTTGAATTTCACATCCAGACTGTCAAAGGGATTTGAAAGCTTGCACAGAAAAGAGTGAAGCATGGGCCTCTTATTCTGAAGTATATGGACAGGATCTAGGAACAAACCCACAATTATTTCACTTATTAAGTTTAAATATAACTTCCATCTGCTAAATTAATAAAATAATCAAAGATCTAAAAATCTAAGATTTATCTGCAGCTTTTAGAATGAGAATGAAAGGAAATGCATCTCATTACTATTTCTCTTTTGTATATTAACTGTCAGCTGATAAGTGATGATATGGCACCTCTGAGGTTCACCATATGAAGAAGTGGCAGAATCCCAGAGGGCAGATGGATTCACTTTTACCACTACACTGTCATGATGTCAATCTTTGGTTCGATGCCAGCAACTTCGTTAAGAAACAAAGGTTCATCCTTTCCCTATTTCAATCACTAGCACATAGGACAGGGAAGCTTTATTGCAGTCATCCTGAGTGTCATTTTCCAGGAATTCCTCCAAACAGTAATGTCAGTTCATACACCACAGTTTTTATGTCTCCGTAGCATAAAGATATAACGTGTTCTTTCACATGACGAAGTTGAAAAGCAGATGAATCTGTCCTGTACTACTACAAAAGCCTAGCTTTTAGAGGCAGCTTTGTTCTTAGAACTTTTATTCCTCAATTACTTTTTTTTTTTTTTTTTTGAGACTAGGTCTTGCTATGTTGCCCCGGGGTACCGCAGATTCAAGCAATCCCCAGTCTCAGCCCCCGAGTAGCTGGGATTACAGGCGCCGGTCCGAGACCAGTTCTTGCTAGGTTGCCTGGGGTAGTCTCAAACCCACGGACTCAAGCGATCCCTGGCCTCTTGCCTCCCAGCGCTTGGACATCAGGCGGGTCACCACAGCCAGCTTTATTCCTCAGTTACTTTTTACTACAATAAAGTTATACTACATTATTTACAATATTTTACTTTTATTTAATTTTTATTATTATATATTTTTTATTATTTACTATATATTTATTATAATTTACTATTGTGGTTTATTATTCATACTATTGTAGTTTATTATTCATTACAATAAAGGCAAAGCAAGTCCAAAACCAAAGGAAAATTCCTTTCTAAATTTCAGTGCATATTAAATGACTATAATTAGAAAAAGCACATATTAGAAATAATCAAAGGGGTTTATTCAATCAATCCTGGAGATTTTAAATATATATATAAATAGCATAAACCTTGGTATAGGTGAAGTCTAAAGACATTTCTACTCTATGTCTATAATGTGTATCAAAACCATGCCAGACTCATTCTAAGCAGTCACAAAAGAAAAAAAAATTGCTGAATGGAAACATTAAGTAACAACAAAATAGGAAAGTTAATCTGGTAGAGACTGTGATTCTGCTGTATTTTCCATCTGAGACACTATGTTCTGGAAAACTCTTGATGCTAGCAATTCTATAGATAGTAGAAAAGCATATATTTGAACAAATTGTAGAAATCACCACCTTAAGATGAAAGCTTTATCCCGATAGAAAACAAGGTTCAGTAGTAAAATTTAAAATATAATTCAAAAAGAATGTATTAAGCCTAAAAAAGCAAGTCCAAAGGGAACATCCCTTAAATGAAATATCAGAAACTGGTTTCTCAAAAAAGATAACGTTCCATAATGTTCAAACTTGGTAACCCACCTCCAACCACCTTCTTCAAGGTGAAGCAGCAACAGCAGCCTGTATACACAGGTATATTCAAGGTCTGGCTAAAACCCCATTGTTAGCATTGTCAGGCCCAAGTTTTTTTGGCTCCTGCCAACAATACTACCAGGTATCCAGATCAGTCCTGGATCATCTTTGATACCAAGGACCTACAACAAAAAAATTAATAAGCATCTTTTAAGAAAAGAATCAGAGGATAAAATCTGAAACAAAACTGAGGGTAATTTTTTAGTCTTTCCATTAAACTCCTCATTTGCTTCTAAAGGAGAGCAGAAAACCCTTGCTCTTTCAAATCAACTAGCAAATGAGTAATATGTCCCAACATTTTGCCAAACGATGAAAATTAAACTACCCTATTGTGACATTCACAGTCCAACCAAAAAGACATCCTGGGAAGGTAGGCTATATAGACAAATAACTCTGGTATGACTCCCTCTCCACCCAAGACATATGCATAACAGGTACAGAGAGATGAGCCTAATAACTCAAGCATTTTAAGGAAGGCAGCTACATAAGTGATGATTTCAACAGAAGCAGAGAAGATTGTGAAGATCAGAGAATTACAGTCAAGAGAAAAATAACAGAGCATGGTATTCAGCATAGCTGGAAGCCAAGGGCATTATGTAAAGGGCAGGAGAGGAGGTAAAAGTAATGAGAAGGGACCATGTGAATTCTCTACTGAAGCATCTGCTATGGATGTGAATATGGAGTGAAAGTTTTTCAGAACAGAAAAGGTACATTAACAGATCTTTGCTCAGAAAGTTAAGTGTGGTAACTACAGAGAAAAACTGGAGGCAGAGTAAACATTTGGTAGCCTGTGTCAAATGTCTAGATAAGAGAAGATAAAGAACTACATTAGAACAACAGCAGAGGAAAACAAATATGGACTCAAAAGATTTCTAAGTCAGAAAGAACAAAATCAAGGAAACGAGATTATTTAGGTGAAGAAAATGACTAAAATGATGATCTTACATTGTCTAATTGTGTGAATGATTACACGAACAATGATAAACTATGATATGACATAAATGGAGACCTGAAAATATAAGATTTTATTCTAAAAAATCATGAGAGTTGTTAAAAGGTGTTCACAGCAATTAGAATGCACTCTTATGTTCATTGCAGCATATCAATGCTGCAATAGCTAAGTTATGGAAATAACCTAAATAACCAGTGATATATGAGTAGATTAAGAAGATGTGATAGATACACATGATAAAATAATACTAAGCGGGAGAACTTAAGAAACTAAATTAGTATGAAATGTTAGCCCCAAAAGGAATTTAAAACAACTCTGTCACTATTTTGAAAAACTACCACACTGTTTCCCACAGGGGATAGACCAGTTTACATTCCCACCAACAATGTTTTCTCTCCACACTCTCACCAACACTTGCTATTTCAGGTCTTTTTAATAATAGCTATTCTCACAGGTATCTCATTGTGATTCTGACTTGTAATTCCCTGATAAGTGATGTGAGCATCTTTTCACATGCTCATTGGCCAACTGTATGTCTTCTTTGGAGAAGTGTCTATTTAGCTCACTGACCAATTTTTTATTTGGATTGTTTTGTTTTTGAATTTGTTGAGTTGTATGCATTCTTCATAAATCTTGGATATTAGCCCCTTGTCAGATATATGATGTGAAAATACTCTTTCCTAGTTAGTAGGGTCTTTTCATTTTAATGATAGTTTCTTTGCCAGTGCAGAAGCACTGAAGGATCTCAATAAATTAAAAATAGATCTACTACATGATCCAGCAACACAACTCCGAAGTATCTACCTGAAGAATGCAAAAACATGAGTTTGAAGGGATATGAGCACTCTTATGTTCATTGCAGTATAGCAATGCTGCAATAGCTAATTTATGGAAATAACCTAAATGTCCAATGACAGAAGTAGGTTAAGAAGATGTGAGATGGGGGAAGATGTGATAAGGGGAAAAAAGATATGAAATAATAACATGACGAAATAATACTGATTTTTTTTTCCAGAAAGATGGAATTTGGAAGAACCTGGATAGAATTAGAAGTAATTATGCTAAGCAAAATAAATCAGAAGGAGAAAGACAATTAACATGATTTCACTGGTGGGTGGAATATAGAGCAACAAAACAAAGACATAGACTAAAGCAAAATCAAACAAGCCCTAGAAATCTGACTGTAGAACTGTGTCTGCCACAGGGAGTGGAGGTTAGGGAGGTTTAAGAGCAGGAGAGGCAAATGTCTATGGTAAAGAGATATGGCTACTTGAAAAATGAGTATGATGTCGTAACATACATTTAAAGAGGTGTTAACCTAGACCTCTAAATCACATAAAGTATTAATGAATATTATCTCAATTAAAAAATATAATATATAAAAGACAACACTGCTACAACCTCTTAATTTTAAAGAGGAAGAAAGTAGGCCAGCAGTTATAGGTAGAGCTGAGCTTAAATCTACAAATTCATGTCCAACATTCTCCATAACAGTGCTAACAATAAAAGAAGGAACACCTGTGATGTCATTTTTAAAGAAGGATTGGCATAAAGTGAATAAATAATGAAAGCTAAAATGGTTGAATCAAAAATAAGTGTGAGGTTCTGAGTATGGCTGATAGGGCAGATGACAGCACTGAGAACAAGACTTAGGCCAGATCTCAGAAGGTTCTTCAGTTCATAATGATTATTTTAGCTAAAACTCCCAACCAAAATGGAAAATATCTGGTAAGTTCAAAATGGATGTCCGAAAGACATTTACTGAAGGCCTACAATTACAGTTCAGATTGAATGGGACTTGAAGCTACAGGAAGTGATGATGCTAAACTGCTGCATAAAGTAGATGATGACATTTTTGACATCCAGAAAAAAATGTCAGGAAGAAGAGAAACAGAGAGCAGGAACAAAAGATGAAAGACAAAATAACTTCTAAGAACTTCTCACATTCCTTAAGAAGACAAACAATGGTAAAAATCCATCCTCTAAGTAAGCTCTCCCAACCTTTCTTAGTCAAACTGAAATAAAGAAATCATCAGAAATACAGTATCCACGACAGTACAGTTCAACTACAGGTGACCATTAACACATCACTCAAACAATATGAGTTTGAGTCTTGACAACAATTTTTTTTCTCCAAAAAGAGTGGTAGCAAAAATCAATGTTGGATCCCTTTCCTTCAAAATAAGATGACTTGGCAAGAGACTCTGGTGACAGTTCATGGGTGCTATGGTGATTAGAGAACTATGGTACAACACTCTGATATATAATGATACAAAAAAATTATTTTTTTTTTAAATATGGTGATTGGTTTAGCAGATTAAAAAGTTACATCACACAAAAAAATGAAAAACATAAGGAAAACAATTTGGAAAAACAACAACCAAAAGAGAATACTTAGTATTACATTGGTATAATTTCAAATTATTCAGTCTTGTGAGTCAATATTAAATTCATTTTATAGAAATGTTTCCTTATTTGGGAAACTTTTCTTTTATTATAAAATATAGTAACATTTAAAAATTTTTATCATAAAATTTTCTAAAAATAAGTAACAGCAATACTCTGTAATTTATCACACAGCTCCAACAATTATCAACAGATGATCAGTCTTTTCTTGCCACCCCTTTGCTTGGCTATTTAAAACAAATCTCAGGTATCTTATCAACACCACAACATTTTCAGTTATCAGGAAATTTTTATGTGCCCTTTTAACAATTCTGAAATATTAATAAAATACAGTTACAATTATTATTATGTATTCTCCTTACTGGTGAATGTCAAACTATACTAGTACCTTCTGTATTTTTTCAATTCTCACATATTTATTCAACTCAGTCTCTAAACATCAGCAGAACATATTTCTTATTAAATTTCAGAATTCCCTTGTAACATGGGTATCTGAAAGAGCTTATTGTCTTGCCCGCTTTCCTTAGAAAGACTATCTCTGTTTAGTCTATTTTCTTAAAACATTGATATATTTCTATCTAAAAAAACAATTCCATCTTTCTGCGCTACCCAGAAAGGGGTTATTAATGGTGTTGTTCTGGGTTCCCATCGTAACTTTAAGGGAAACTTTAACAATGTTCAGAGCGCTTGATAGACAGTAAATGAAGATAGAGGATGTCCTCAAATTCCTTGTGACACTAACCCACTGAGATGGCACCAAGCTTGACTTCCAAATGGAAGAGTACATCTATAAAAGGAAAAGTGATGGCCTCTATATGAAATTTGAAGAGAATCTGGGAGAAGCTTCTGCTGGCAGCTCGTGCCATTGTTGTCATTGAAAATCCAGCTTATGCCAGTGTCACATCATCCAGCAACACTGTCCAGGGAGCTGTGCTGAAGTTTGGTTATGCCACTGGAGCCACTCCTATTGCTGGCCACTTCACTAACCAGATCCAGGCAGATTTCTGGGAACCAAGACTGTTGGTGGAACTGACCCCAGGGCTGATCACCAGCCTCTCAGAAATGCCTTATATTAACCTACCTATCAATGAGCTATGCAACACAGTCTCTCCTCTGCATTATGTGGATATTGCCATCCCCTAAACACTAAGGAAACTCACTCAGTGAGTCTCATGTGGTAGATGCTGGCCCAGGAAGTTCTATGCATGCCTGGTACCATCTCCCATGAACACCCATAGGTGGTCACACCTGATCTCTACACTTCTACAGGGATCCTGAAGAGATAAAATTGGTAGAACAATTCTACTAGTTTCATGTCTGATGTTCTCCATAGCAGAGTGCTAACAATAAAAGAAAGATGAACTCTGTGCCTATCCAGCAGTTTCCTACCCAAGGTTGGAGTGCCTAGCCTACCACTGAAGACTGGTCTGCTCAGGCTACTGAGTGGGTGGCAACAGTCACAGAGTGGTCTTAAGTTGTTCTTCCAGAGACTGAACAGAAATGGAACTAAAGTTAACGGAAATATAAAGTTTTTAAAAGTTGAAAAATAAAAACTAATTCATTCAGAATTTCAATTTGCACAAACATTTACTGTTGTAAATGTTCTAAAATGATACAATTTTAGAAGTTCCTATTATGGCAAATTCTTACCACTCAGAATGATTATTTTTCCTCCCAAGTTTCATTAAAAAAAAAAAAAAAAGCTAGAGTAAATATAGTACTATAGAAAGGAGGGAAGGTATTCAAGAGTCACTCCACACAGACAACCTATCTATTGTGGCCAAATGTATATAGGCATGTTATAGGCATTTTTTAAAATGTGATGAGTACATATGTGTACACCAGTATGTATGGCTATGTAAGAGAAAGTTCAGCAGAAAGGTGACTGAAGTACTAGCCAGAGTGTTGTCTCACAGAAAGTAAGACCATTTTGTAACTACCCCTTCATCTCCCAGTCAAAAGAATAAAATAACGAGTCAGTTGGCAAGTAGAGAATAAATTCACTTTTGACATACTTATTTTGAAGTGACTACTGGACAGTCAGAAGATAATGAACAAAAGGGAATTGCAGAAGTGAAATTTTGAAAAGTTGCCTCTACAAGTATTAAAATCATAGTAATAAATGTGATCATAAAGAGAAAGAGCACAGAAAGAGAAAGGGCTAAAGATGAAAAAAGTACTTTCACATCATGACATTCACCTAATGTTAACATTTGTACTATACATCAAGGTAAATCGACAAATGCTCACAGGCAGAGGTGAAGAAACCCCATAAGCTTGCACTGCTCCAAAAGTCACTTGTGGCAAAAGAATTTAGAGAATTACTATGAGAACTCACAATTCATTCACAGCAACAAAGCCACAAAGGTTGGAAAGTCCTTCCCTAGCAAATGCCACACTGCAACAGGCTGCAGAAGGACACATTTTTTAAAATCTCTGACATTATACAAATCTAGATGTGAGACACTCTGTAAGAAAATTGGCCCAGTTCCTTCTTTAAAAAAAAAAAAAAAAAGCTCATAAAGGAGGTGGAATAGGAGGGCATTCTAAATTAAGAGACTCAAGACAAAACAACCAAATAATATACAAAAAAACCTTGACTACATTTTGGTTCAAATAAAAACAACTTTAAAAGTTTTTTTGCAGAATATCTGAGAAATCTAAATATAGAAAAGATACTATATATCATTTTATTATGATTAATTTTATTTTTGTTTTATTAACTACTTAATACTTAAATACAGGACAATGGTATTATGGTTATACAGAAGAAATTCCAATTCCAAAATGTAGATTCAAGTATTTTGGGATTGCAGGTCATATATAACAATGATGGCTTAATTTTAAATGGTTCATAACAACATAGTAACAAGTTTATAAAAAGAGCAATAAACCACATACAGAAAAATAATAATTGACTCTAGTAGAAGCTATGTGGAGCATTTATTCTATACTTGAAAATTTTCTGCTCATATAAAAAAATTTTTTAAATATATTTGAGGAAGTAATCCATAAGGAACATTTAGATTTAAAAGAAAAACACTAAGTTGTACACAAAGCTGGGCTTCAGCAACACATACACTAAAATTGGAGTTCTACAAAGATCAGCATGACTGCTCACAAAAAGCACAAAGAGCTGCAGCAAAGTCAAATAGGAGAGAATGGGGAAAAGTGCATCTATTTCAGTTGTTGATATTTTACAATAGCATGAGTAGTAGAGCAAGCATTTTGTTCAAAACCCTCTCAAGCACTGTACCATTTTGTTATTATAATTACTTATAGCTGACTCATGCTCTTTTTCTTCTTTCCAAATGAGGAGAGACAATCTCACTCATTTCTGTATATTCTTCAGTGCTAACAAAGTGCCTTGCAAACAGTAGAAAATAAAGTTACTGCACTGAAATAAACTTACAAGGCTTAATCAATTTTAAAATATATTTCCAGAAAAACTTTTTTCAAAAAACAATATACTTCTAAAGATAAAAATAAAATATTCTGGGAAATTGAACAGTAATAATCAAACATTAAATATTTTATTACAAAAGCAGCAACTGAAAAATGAAAAGCAACTATCTCCTAAGAAGAAGGAAGGAAAAAAGCATTGTTTTGCCATTCTTAATCTGGCAGTGTTGGGTAAGATAAAACTAGATCAACATCTGCTCTTTTTGGTACATTTTTAGATTTCAGTCTTTGGGAAATCATCTCAGATCACATGACTGAAAAACAAACATTCTAAAGAAAAATTAATAGGATACCAAAATCAACACTTAAAATTGAAGTATGTTTTTCCACCATACTACTTAGCTTCTCTAAGGAAGTCTTCCTTTGTTACAATTTAGATTTTCCAAGACATTTATGTTTTCCAATGTATCTCAATTACTATGATATTAGAAAATAGGATATAAGAAATACATATATTTTGGTCTTCCTCTACAACTCCCAGCTCATAGTTCCTAAAACCTTTCTAATGTTTTAAGTGATTAGAGCATAAGGCATCTTATAATATTCAGGTTTTGTTCCTGGAAAAAACTCCAGAGCAACAAAAGTAAAAGAAATTATTTTGCTATTCATAACAAGCCCCTTTCAACCACACCTGAGCTTATGTTAATGAGGTTAGTTCTGGAAAGTCCCTAGATAACCACTGATAGGAGTTGGTTGCCAGGGAAATAAGCCAGGTGATTACTGCTTTCAGTTTCAACTCCCAGTTAGCCCCCTCCCTAAAGGGACATGGGGCACTGAAGGCTGAATTATTCATAATGGTCAGTGATTTAATGACTTGTGTCTATAAAGTGAAGTTTCCATAAAAATGCCCAAAATATAGCAGTCAGAGAATGTCTGGGCTCGTAAGAAGAACATACCCAAGTGCTGGGAGGATGGTTGTGGTATGAGTTAGTCAGGTTTTTTTCTGCCATAGCCCCTTATGTCCACCATCTGTGGTATGAAGGCCTCCCCATGATTGTACACACCTGGGCCCAGTGAGTATTCACATATATGAGTATACAGTTGGTAGGAGAGGAGATAAGGGGTGGTATCACCCTGAAAGGGGAGCATGAGAGAGCATAGGGCAGGTGAAAACTGGCAAGTGAACCCAGAAAAGAATGTGAAATTACTGAGGGGGGATGGCCCTGCCCTGGCCCAGCCTCCCTGCCTGGTGTGCCTGTGTAACTGCTAGAACCAATAAAGAACCTACCCAGATTTAGGATGCCTGCACTACAACTGGGATCACAAACACAATGGTTGCACAACAGTGGTGCACCCCCTAATCCCATGGGAACAGAAAGAAGTTCCCATGCCCAGGACCCTTCCAGACCTAGATCTAGCCCAATATATTCTTCAGGAAGCTATTCATTTGTATCTCTTAATATATTGTTTGTAACAAGCCAGTAACCAAGTAAGTAAACTATTTTGCTGAGTTCTGTGGATTACTCTAACAAATGACGGAACCTGAGAAGGGGGCCATGGGAATTTCCAAATGCAACTGAATTAGACAGAGGTATGGGTAATCTGGGGAATACCATTTGACTAGTGTCTAAAGTGGGGGTGGGGGTGGGGGGTAGGAAGGACATAGTTTTGTGATACTGAACCATTAACCTGAGGAGTCAGTGCCAACTCCAAGCAGTCAGTGTCCCACTGAGCTAAACTGTAGAATACCCAGCTTTATGGAAAACTGATCAGTATGGGAAAATCAAACACGTGGTGTCAAAAGTGTCCTGAAAAGTATTGGGTATAAGTATAGTCATGGGATAGGGAAACAGTTTTTCCTTTCAGAGAGATCTATTTCCTAATAAACTGTCCTTGCTAGAAGCCAAGACATTTGGACCAGTATAATCTACAACCTCCGAAATATACCTTAGAGAAAAAAAGTTAATTCCTTTAAAGAAGTTTATTTGAAATTTGACACAGTACATAACTCACAAAGTTAAAAGTCAACTAAAAAATATTAGGAATTAATAATTATTTTCTTTTAAAAGTTATAGCTGTCATATAGTTGTCAACCTAAGAGGAAATTCTAGTCATGAAAGAGCTGAAAAAAAAGTTAAGAAAATAAAGCCACTGCTTTATCATTTTATTAATATCAGTCACAAAGGGCCAATAAACTCACAACTTAAGAGAAAATAGAACTTTCAATATTAAATCTACTTTAAAATATAAAAACTAATACTATACAGGAAGTGATAACTTCTAAGTTACGGTATCTATATTTATATGGTACTTCTAAGTAGCATGGCAGGCACCTTACTAAGAACCTCAACTATATTAATACTTTTAATCCTTGAAACATGGTGTGAAGCAGACACTAATACCATCTCCATCATACCAATGAGGATACTGAAAGTCAAGAGGCTAAGAAGTTCACTCTAGATCACACAGCTCATTAAGTGGCAGATGTAGACTCCACCTGGATCTGTTTGGATCCAGTAACTATACCTCATTTCTTTCCATTCCCTTTCCAGAAAAAGGTAATAGTGTGGGTCAGAGGCAAAAAAGCATGATAAACATGAAGTTCAGTAAGGTTAGTTCAGAGTAGGGGAAAGTTTCTTCCCTGTTGAAGAAAAAGCAGGGAGGGTTAAATCAAGCAGAAAGGTATGTAGAGACTTCTTTCCAAGATAAAAGGATGTAAGCAATGTGTGTTTTCTATGAACAGTGTGGAGGTGAAGAGGGTACAAGGAAGTTAGAGGCATTTAGTAAGTTAAGACTATAGGCCAAACTGGCATGCTGGCAAAAGGAATAAAAAGAAGTGGATAGACCTAAAAGATAATAATCAACAGAACATAGGGTTAAGAAACAAATGACGTATGAAGCGGCCGGGGTTAGGGATGAGGTTAGAGTCCTGCCTGGGGCCCATAGCGAGACCTAGTTCCAAAAAAATAGCTGGCTGTGGTGGCGCACACCTGTAATCCCAGCTGCCTGGGAAACTGAGGCTGGGGATTGCTTGAGTCTGTGGTACCCCAGGCAACAAGAGCCTGCAGTTCCATGGGCAAAAATAGTGAAACCTAGTCTCAAAAAAAGAAAAAAAAGAAAAAGAAAAAAGAAACAAATGAAAAGAAAGAATGATTCATTTCTGACTTGAACAACTGGGTGATAGTAGTACATTTACTAAGCTTTAATTAAGTTCTAAGTACGGTGGTATCGTCTAAATGGAGACAACATTAAGGTATTTAGACAAACCTATACCTTGGAAGGGAGTAGAAATGTGACAGTATAAAAAAGTTGAAATATGAGGACAGAAACATGCAGATCATTTAAGGAGACACATGATATTTATAATGTACTCAGGTACATGTATTATTTGATACTTGGCCCTCAGTGGATTCTAATTATATTACTTTACTCTTATCTTCCCAACTAAACACTATTCACTAAAATGGAATGCCTCTTACTGCCCTTTGCAACTTCACAGCTTTAAGCATATTAATCCATATTTGACCAATTGAGATATGGACTGTAACCCTGAGTTATCAGAGTTTTCCATATCCTTCCACCATTGCCCCCCATGACCAGCACCTGTGGTACTGTGCTCACATGACTGTACACATTTGGACTCAATGGGTGTGCGCATGCATGAGTGGGAATATCTGGTATTAGAGGGAGAGAATAAAAGGGCAGCATCACCTTAAGGGAGAGAACACCCAGAGGAGCCCAAAGACAGACTGGATTGGCTGTTCTCCCTTTCACTATTAAAAATCCTGTGAAGATAATGCCAAGGGCTCCAAACATTCTTCTTTAGCTGCTAGAACTGATGATGAACCTACCCAGACAGGGATGGTTGCAAAACATATAATAAATAAAACACACTTGATTTTAGACTAATCTCTTTTTCAAATGTTTGTTCTTCCCCCTTTGCCCCAGTCCCATCCCAGCCAGGTTTCTGCTCCCTCTGCACTTATTGCCTAAGTGTTCTAATTCAGAATAAAGAGTGAGCTTGGGGATTAAAGGTATAGAAGTTACTCAGTGGTTCTGTGATAGTACTATTTCATATTCAACACCTAACAAACAAATCCAGTTGAAATTAATTTAAGAGAAAAATAGAGGGGTTCTTGCTTAAAATAAAAGGCAAAATGATGTTCTACCGCATTTCATTACTAAAGATTTTTACTATAATGCCAAATCACTAACTAGTTTTTGACCTTCAGGTTTCTTTCACTAACTAATCTGCCTCCTTATTCTTTCTAGCCATCAAATAAGGTCAAATTTTCCAGAAATTTTGTGAACTCTCTAGTCTGAAATTAAAATATTCTTTTCTGCATTCACCAAGCATATCTCTGTACCATTCACATGACATTCATTGTGCACCAGTTTGTATGGTAACTTTCCCTCAGTATAATTTATAAAGCCAGGTCTATAAATTCATACACTTATACTAAGATACATAATTACTAAGTTACTAATACTCTCATCAGTTTTCGCATTTGTAAACTGGAAATAACAATTATACTTCACACTTATCAAAACAATTGTAAAGCAAAATCTCCAGCACCCACTAGAGCTTCAGTATCTTTGGGCGGCAAATGTATGTTTGGGCAGCAAAATAAAAACTTTCTTAAGAGAAAACAGAAGAAACTCCTAAACAGACATTTAAATTACAAAGCTTGGGAACAGTCACAGCAATATGAGTTTTAGGCAAATATATATCTATAGCAGCAAAAATGAAATAAGGGATTTGAAATTAACAATCTCCTGAGAGGCAGGATCATTATCATGTATGACTTTATAGTCATCACAATAACCTGGCAACTAGTAATCAAACATTTGAAGGATGGATTAGTTGATTAGTTTATTAGAGGACTGACATCACTGACCATCTGCCTTTTTAACAGGATGGAGGTTTGTAGAAAAATCTAGAATTAAGTTTTTCATTCAACAAATAGTTATGGCTGTTATGGTTCAATACTGGACACTACAAGAGTTTTAATAATATACTGAGGTACATAACATTTGCCCTACAGAATTTCACAAAAGTAGAAGAACTTAGTAATATGCACAGCTACTAAGTATAAGGAATTATATGGAATCTTATCATTTAAAATAGCTTTAGAACCATCAATTTAAACATACCTTTCTCACATAAGTTCAGAACTGGGTAGAAAAGGAATAAGTCTTCCTATGACATGATATAACCTTTTATGCAGATTAAAATAACCAATTGATATTATGATACTTTATGGACTGAAACTAGATATGGAACAAGGAAAAACTGTCCCTTTCTTACCACTCCTATCCAATACCATACTGGAAGTCCTAACTAACACAATTAAGATAAGAAAAAGAAAACTAAAAGTATACAGATTTTTAAAAAAAATGAAAGTGTGTTTGTTCACAAAGGACGTGACTGCCTGTTGGGAAAATTACATGGAAAATTAAGTTTAATGAAAGAAATAAAAAAAAACCAAATAAGGCAACAGATATTCTATGTATATTGCTAAGAAGCCTCAGTATTGTCAAGAAGTCAGTTCTTCCAAACTTAATCTATAGTTCAAAACAATATAAGTCAAAATTCCAGGCCATTATTTTGTAGATATCAGCAAAGTGAACCTGAAGATTTTATGGAAAGGCGAAAGAACAGGAATAGCCAACACAATATAGAAAGGGGAGAACAAAGTCAGATGACAGGCATTAAGTACCCTATTTCAAGACTTACTATCGAGCTACATAACAAAAATAGGGTGGTAATGGGAAAGAATTGGTGAACATAATAGAGAGCCCAGAGATAGACCCATATAAATATAACCAACCCACCTCTTACAAAGGAACAAAACATGCATTGGGGGAAGGGGAGAAGAAACAACAATCTTCAACAAATGGTGCAGGGACAAGCAGATATCAACATAAAAAAAAAAACCTAGACACAGACATAATATTCTTCATAAAAATCAACTCAAAATGGGACACAGATCTAAGTGTTAAAGCCAAAATCTGTAAAATTTCTAAAAGATAAGAGATGACCTTGGGTTTGTAAATGAGTTTTAGATATAATATTCAAATTGCATTTTTAAAAAATAGTGAGACTTGACTAAAATTAAAAAATTCCTGCTATAAAAAAATCAGTTAAGAGAACACAAAGCTACATATTAAGAGAAAATATTTGCAAAACATTCTGTTAAAAATACTGGAGTCCAAAATAAATAATTTAATACTGTTAAAATTCAACAATAATAAATGACCTGATTTAAAAACTGGTAACAGATGTGAACAGATATCTCACCAAAGAGGATATGCAAAAGGCAAATCAATCTATGACAAAGAAGCTCAACATCTTATCACTAGAGGATTACAAAGTAAAATAGATACAATTGAGATACAATTACATATTTTAGCTATTTTAGAACAGCTAAAACCCAAACACTAACAACACTAAATGCTGACAATATTAGGGAGTAACAAGAAAGTGCATTCATTGCTAGTGGGGAAGCAAAATGATAAGAGTATCTTCAGAACACAGTTGAGCTTTCTTAAAACTAAACATGCTGCTACCACACAATCCAGCAATCATACCCCTTGGTATTTACCCAAAGGAACTGGACAGTTATGTCCAAGTAAAAAACTGCACACAAATGTTTACAGTAGCTTTATTTTTAATTGCCCAAACTTGGGAGAAGCCAAATGTCCTTCACTAGGTGATACATCCAAACAATGGGATATTATTAAGCACTAAAAAGAAAAGAGCTATCAAGCTATGAAAAGGCATGGAAAAACTTAAATTACTTATTTCTAGGTAAAAGAAGCCAATCTGGAAAAACTACATACTAAATGATTACAATATAACAAACTGGAAAAGGTAAAACTGTTGAGACAGAAAAAGTGGAGGGGTTGCCAGGGGCTCAAAGGAAGAGAGTAGAGTGTAGCACCTTTGAGGCAGAAAAACTTCTCTGTATGATATTACAATAGTTGATACACAGTAGTTGATACAGACATTTCTCCAACCCACAGAATATACAACAGATAGAGAGGACTCGATGTAAGCTGGATCTTAATAAATGATACAACAGCATTTCTGCGCTAAGGAGAGCCCCGCTGCTCCCGGATCTCCGGATCTCCGTCCCACTCCTCCTGCCTCCCTCGGAGTCCCTAAAAAAAGCCCCTTTAGAAAAGGAGCCCCCTTTTTTAAAGGGCGTGAAGGGTATGACCCTTTAAAAAAAGATATAATATTAGTTCATCAATTAAAATAAATGTAGCACATGAAAGCAAAATGTTAACAACAGGGAAACTGGGAAGGAGAGAGCACAAGGAAGCATATGGGAACTCACTGCACTTTACACATATTCTGTAACCCTAAAACCGTTCTAAAAGTAAAGTCAAAAAGGTATGGGAAAAAAATACTTTTGAAAACATCCATTTCATCACATCTTTCTCATAGAAACTGGGATGGGAGAAAGGGGTAATGGACCTGAGGAGTCTTTCTATGCCTTTATCTTTTACTAGTGACTAGGGTAACCTATTGTTATTTCTACTGACAACAAAATATGTTATAGAGAAATTAACTAAACAAATATAAGACTGAGTAATAGTGAAAGTAGTCAACTAGCCTGAAAATGAAGTATGAAAAGTTTCAAGTACCTACTTCCAATTTATTAATGGTAAATAGAAAATATTCTCCAATATGGCCTTTAAGAAAGGATATAGAAGGGTTTAAGAGATTAAAATTATAGTTTGCCTCAATAAGCAGCCTAAAATTTATCTATTGCCTCCATTCTCTTAATAGCATATTCTCTGAATAGGAGGAAAGTGAAAGAGTGAAACTGAATTGGTTGTGGGGTATGGAACAGAGATATTAAAAATATCTACTACTTTAACTTTATATGAGGTATATACATCCTGGAACAAACCACTTACTTGATATCAAAACAAATATAAGTTCAGAAAAACATAAGAAAACCATTCTTCTAATTTCCAATGAGAATTTACCTAAAAATTAGTCGTTATTAACTTTATAGCTAAGATTAAAATATTATCTGCTAGAGAGCTTTAAAAAAAATCACTCAGGAAAGTTGTCAGAATTTCTGATCCCTGGTCACATTTTTCTTAAAAAGTAACTCATTAAGAAAGTCTCCATTAAAACATATTTTACAAGTACGTGGGATGTGTTTGTTTCTCTATTAAAACAAGAACTAACTTGAGAGAAAAGCATATTAACAAGTTCTGAAGAGGGAGGTAATTAGCATATTAGAAACTAGCATTTTTGGCACAGAAGCCCTATAGCAAGAATGTCTATCCTCCAGTCATGAGTCATGAGGCTAGGCTGCCTCTTTATTGTGAAGCTATCATTCAGTAACAGGAGCAGCAGGGAAGAATACAACATAATGAATAATGAGTTGGACAACTTCCCAGGAAGAAATCATAATGAAGATAGGACTGAGAAAGCTCAATAGTATATACTACATATTACATTACTATTCTCTTAATCACTCCTACTCTTTAGTTAATAACAAAGAGTGTGAAATTTAGATTCCAGTTCTATGTAAAGTTTTCTATTTTTATATGGATTTAATAATACTGAATAAAATTATTTAAGTGTTAATATGCCTTTAAATGTAAAAATGCACTATTTAATAGATGATTATAAATTATTTTATGATGACACTGGTGAAAAGTTCTGTCACATACCCACCCCAGCACACACATACAATGACACCAGAAGGCAACACTCTGCTTTACCTTCTGCTGAAAAGTCTGCTACCTCCAACGCTTGAAGTCCATACACGAAGCCCTCCTGGAATCTATGAACACAGCAGAGGCAAAAGGCAGAGAAGTTTATGTAGTTTTAAAGTTACACTGCCAAAACATAAATGGCAAATGCCTACCACAAGTCTACATGTCTGCCAAGAAAATCAGGTTTCAGATTCAACAATGAGCAAATCAACAATACATTCATAACAGAGTTTATTATACATTATGCAGCTAATTATATTTAAAAAACAAAACTCGAGCCTTAACTAATTTATATTCTCACTAAAGCAATGTTTTATATTATGGGAAACACTAAAATAATGTGACAGACAATACATAGATAAGGAAAATAAAAGAAATTAAGCCAAAAATTATGCTTCACAAGAGTGTGATATAATCTACAACTTCAAGGTATATTCTTAGGACCAGAAACTGCTGTGAAATAGGAGGAAAATAAACAGAACTAGGAAAAGAACAAAGCAGAGGGAATTATGGAAACGTTGAACTATCAGGATATTTCAATGCTAGCATTTAATTTAATTCTGTCAGTAATGTTGCAATAAGCAAAGTATTGGATATGCTATGAAATAGGAAGAAAATCTACCTTCTTCAATTTTATAAAATAAATATAAGCATAAAACAAAAAAGTTTTTCAGAAATCATGCATAAAATATTAAGGATTTAAGTGGGTAAAACATTTAGATCTCAGATTTCATTTTATTCTTTTCTGACAGAAAAAAATGCTACAAAATGTAGTTCTTATTCTCACACAGGGAATAAAGGAATGAATTAAACTTAATAATAAATTGAAAAGGAGTAAAACAATCTTTAATATTTGTAAATCCTTAAATTACAATTACATAACTGGGAAATAAAGAACAAAAGCATTGTCTTAAACAGTGATTTGTCGAGAAAGAAACATAGTATTACAAAACACTGACCCTGAAGGTTCAAGTTCTAACAAGATGACTTAGTGTTCTGTGATATCAGGCAAGTTACTTAATCTCACAGCATACCAGATTTATTCAATGAGAACTCCTTCACAACCTCTCATTTTTATACTGAATAGCAAATGAAATAAGGTATTAAAAATGCTCTAACTCACAAGTTGTTATAGTTGGCAAAGAAATTCAATAAGTAGTACATTTGACTTAAATTAACAACAAAGGTTCTTACTAAGTACTAGAGGGAACATTGACTGTCAAGCCAAAGAATTTGGGGAAACTATATGAGGAAGCCCAAAGAAACAAAAGAGAAAGATTGACCTGGTCAAAAGAATTCAGAGTCATTCTACCAGCTAAATAGCAGCCAGAAGGTCACAGTTCCTAAGAGACTGGTCTATCATACTATTAATTTAGCATTGTGCCCAGCACCTATCAGACTCAGATGTAGCTTCTCAGTTCCCAAAACAATTTACAGATGAATACCCTCCTCCAAAGGGATGCCTATGACATTCTAAGATATGACTCTGAAACACAATAACTACTGCACATAGCATATACTGCTAAAGAACTGAAGAGCTAGTAGTCTACTCAGCAAAACAACAATGGCAGCAAAGCCTTAAGCGGGATATATGATAGGCCAGCCATTGTACAAAGAGTTCTACAGGTATTACTCATTACCAAATACATCTATGTCTTTCTTAGCAATGTTAACATCCTAAGTACTAAAATATTTAACATGATGAAAAATTTAATTTAAAGATTGTTTTAACTCAAAGATTAATATACAATTTTTGCTCCAAGAACTTAAAGCAGTGGTATCAACATAACAGCTTCATCTTTTAGGTTTCCCAGCAGAATAGATTCTTTACTCACTACCAAAGTTCAATTCTTGCATTCCAGAGTATCAACCAAATCACTTTTGTAAGAGACTACATGTACTACCACTTAGACAACACGTTCCACTAGTCCTCCTATATACATTCTCAATCTTCTTGTGGCAGACACTACTGGCTGCCTATCATGTGATTCTTCCTTAGTAAAAGACCCTTGTTTTACTCAGGACACCATGCATTCAAGAAAAAGTGTACCAAAAAAAAAAAAAAAAGTATACAACCTCCAATCTTCCCAGCTGATCAATGAACTAAAAGTGGGTCTTCTAGTACTAGAATACTTGAAAGAGAATATATTTAAATGGGAATATGTCTGTAAATTGGAAACACTAGATGACACTCCAGCAGTCACTTTGAAAAATGAAATAAGGAAACTATTTCAAAGGACAATGAAGCAGATGGAAAGAACTCTGATTCTGGATGATCCTAGAGTCATTATGCAAAACCTGGGATTCAATATGAAAAATATACCTCTATTTTGTTGAGATTACTTATTTTGTACTCTAGATAAACCTAAATCTACTAATAGACCGCCTTTATACATCAGTCAGTGATCTTTCCAAAATGCAAATAAGAATTATCAAAATCCTTATCTTGACACACGGTATCTTCATAACTCCTTTAGCCTCTGCTTATTTCTGCAGGTTTACACTGCCTTAAGCTTCAACCAGCTGGGCACGGTGGCTCCTGCCTGTAAGCTTCAGCCTATGAAGTGGCAGGAGCTAGGGATCGCGGTTCGAGTCCAGCCTGGGGCCCGTAGTGAGACCTAGTCCCAAAAAATAGCTGGGCGTGGTGGCGTGCGCCTGTAATCCCAGCTACCTGGGAAGCTGAGGCTGGGGGTTGCTTGAGTCTGTGATACCCCGGGCAATGAGAGCCTGCGGTTCCACGGGCAAAAATAGCGAGACCTAGTCTCAAAAAAAAAAAAAACAAAAAAAAACACTGCCTTAAGCTTCAGCCATAAAGAACCACTTTTGCAGGCTTTTCATACCACCCTTGCATCTGTACAGGATGCTTGGAATACCCTTCTCCTGAATCTTTCCCCATCCATTCTAAGTCTCAGCTTCTCCAAAGTCTTTTCCTTACTGTTCCCACCAAATATACAGACATAGACAACATATCATGCACCAAATATGAGCAACCAATTTCCAAGTGTTTCCCTTTTCTATTTAGATACTACAGGACTCTCCAATTATAATGTAATTTTGGTTTTCTGGCTTACTTTTGTCACTAAAATGAAGTCCCTGAGGATAAAGATCATTAGCAATTCCTTGGCTTCCCAAAGTCAAGGGTTTAAGAGTATACAAAAGAGCTCAAAAATGTTGGGTAAATGAAGTTCAGAGAGGCATTCTTTTTTTTTTTCTTTTTTTCTTTTTTTTTTTTTTTTTTTTTTTTTTTTTTTTTTTTTTTTTTTTTTTTTTTTTTTTTTTTTTTTTTTTTTTTTTGAGAGTAGGTCTTGCTATTTTTGCCTGTGGAACCGCAGGCTCTCGTTGCCCCGGGTACCACAGACTCAAGCAATTCCCAGCCTCAGCTTCCCAGGTAGCTGGGATTACAGGCGGGCACCACCACGCCCAGCTATTTTTTTTGGAACTAGGTCTCGCTATGGGCCCCAGGTGGGACTCAAACCATGACCCCTAGCCCCAGCCGCTTCATAGGCTGAAGCTTACAGGCATGAGCCACCATGCCCGGCCTCAGAGAGGCATTCTTAAGCACTTCACAAAACTTCACATTGTCTAACACTTAAAAGCACATAGCTGCCTTCATTTCAAATCACAAATACTCTAATGTCAAGCAATATATCAGATGACATTAGGATTTTAAGCCAGTTAATTTAAATCATTTCCTTAAATATAAAGTCATTTCCTACAAAGCACACCAATTATCCTGAGTAAATAAAGAAATCATTTTTGCAGTATAACTTTTGAGGTGTTCAAAAGAAGTCAATAGTGAATATTTTCTTTGAAAGACATCTGTAATAAATATTTAGTGCAGTTCATTTGTATGCCAAGCACTGTACTAGGCAGTTAAAACACAGAACGAGTTTCTTTGAAAGATAAAAGCCCCAAAGTATCTAGCTCCATTTCCATGGATGAGAAAGCTTAGAAGAGAGGACATTTCAATTTTTTTTTCAATTTTTAAAAGTAAAAAACTTTTGAGGAAATTAAACAACTTTATAAGCTCAACTTTGATATGATAGGAGTCAGTATTTTAGTGCCCACCATCTGACACTACACTAAGATCTTTACCTATATTATCTCAAGCATGTCTCATGAAAGTTCTATAAGATAGTTCTTAACCTCATTTTAAAGGTTAAGAAGTACATAATTTATGACATTTAAACAGGGTCTGGATACAGAAATGTCTGCCTCAACAATGTCAGCTCTTAAATTCCTAGACATAAACACAAAATAAAAAGGCCAAGAGAGGGTTATCAATTAACAAATCATCAATGAACTAAGCCTCCACAAGCTTCATCACTATCTACAATATTTGGCCTGGTGCAAGGAAGATACTTTTTAAATGTTCAAAAATAGATATGATTTTAATCAGCACAAGTGATAGAACCAAAATCCAAGCTTTCTTAATAAATTAAGTCTCAAAGCATAAATAAAAATAAGCAGGAAAACTTCAGTATAAGTAGAGAAAAATATTGTGACACGGCTCCTAAATTCTATTTATCCACAATATAATCCCAGTCAGTTACTCTAAGAAAAGTCTATTTCTTACCACCTAATATTTATAATAATATCTCAGACTAGGTATTATTATAATACCAGTCAGTTACCCTAAGAAAAGTCTATTTCTTATCACCTAATATTTATAATAATACCTCAGATTAGGAGCTACATTTATTAAAAATTAGAGAAAAAACTAAAACTAATATAATCCTTACCCAGATCTTCTAAAGCCTCAAAAGAAATGTATTTTCCAGACAACTCTTTATAAGAAGTTCATGTAAAGATATAACATAAACAGAATTAAGAACTATCCTGAAATAGTGAACCAGGAGTGAAATATATAGACTATATGGACTAGAAAATACCCCAACAATGAGCATTGTTCAAGGTAAAGATGATAGAAGAAATTTTCTTCTATAAGAATATTTTAAAATTCAGAAATTTTTATCTATATGAAAGTTTGACACTTCATGAAGCAAGAGTGGTTGGCATTAGCGACCTAAATTTTTCTCACTCATAATCCCAGTCACCAATGACTTTTAGTAACCTGAATATCCAGGATCCTTCACTGTGTTCTAGAACCCAGACAATATCAATTTTTGTGAAAATAATGGTTTCCTCACTGTGAATTCTACAACCCTGTTTCGTGTGATGAAAAGCATATCAGATTCTAAAGAATGCAGGAGCCAGCTTGGAGAGTCAATTAGCCCATATTTCAGAGTCAAAGAAACTGCCAATAGCTAGCTAAGTGACTCCTTCATTCCACTCCAATTTCTCAGAATGAAATATTTAAAGATTCCAAAAAGAACTCTGTGAAATATGAAAACTAATGTTAGTTACACACCAAAACAGAAAAAACTTCTCAAAGAATCTGCTATCTGTAAATAATTCAATGGAGAAACACAATTAGTAAAAGAAAATGATCTGGTATTACAGCTCATATCTCTCAAAACAGAAGTGAGGTCTTTTTTGCATTCCCCTTCTATTTTATTTATTTATTTATTTATTTATTTATTTATTTATTTATTTATTTATTTATTTAGTGACTAGGTCTCACTATTTTTGCCTGTGGAACCACAGGCTCATGTTGCCCGGGGTGCTACAGACTCAAGCAATCCCCAGCCTCAGCTTCCCAGGTAGCTGGGATTACAGGAGTGCATCACCATGCCCAGCTATTATTTTCGGACTAGGTCTCGCCGTGTTGCCCCAAGCGGAACTCGAACAGCAATCCCTGGCCCCAGCCGCTTCATAAGCTGAAGCTTACAGGCACAAGTCACCGTGCCCAGCTTGCATTCCCCTTCTAAATAAGCCTGAAAATACAAAAGAAAATAAGAAAGGACAGACCGTCCACTCTGGAATGATGTTAATAAGACTGCTATATTTTTTTATGCTACCTCAGTTGACTCCACAGTTTGGTCCCAGGTTTTGTCAAGTACAATCCTGCCCACTTCTCTGTCCTTCACCCCATTTGTTCAACTAGTCTCTGAAAAATCCTATCTACTAAGTATCTGTTGAACTTTGCCCCAACCCCACACCTTTTATAACCCCACAGCTGCCTCTAAGGAGCAATTCTTATCATTTTTTTACCAGTACCCCTTTAACTGTCTCCTCATTTGCCCTCTCCAGGATCCAAATTGCTTGCAAGCTGATCATGAAATTCCTCCCTATGCAGACCTACATCAAACTGCTAGCAATGGTTATCTGCAGTGAATGCCTACATTTTGGTATTACTTGTTTGCATTTTAAACAAGCATGTGTTCCTTTTACAATGGGAAAGAGGGGAACTCACTATTTCCATTTGCAGAACTATTGGAACCTTGTCCATGTGAAATCTATCACTCCCCTTCTCCATCAGATTAAAGATTAACTTTGTGGGTGACACACAATGATCAAGCGTTACCTTTCTCAAATATCTCAGCCTCCATGCCAAGTACTCACTCTAGCCATCCTGAATTACTTGCTGTCATATTTCTTTACATCATAATGGTATACATTTTGCTTTCTCTATGTATAATACAGAAATATAACAATCTTATATTTGTTACTAATAATCACCCTACCTCCCACCATTAGTTATGGTAATCATTAATCTATGAAGAATATAGTCATTTCATCTTGCAGCACATTATTCCTAACTGTAGCCTACAGTTTCACAGTTATAACAGCACACTGAATTACTTCTTTCTAATTAAAGAAACTAATTTTTCAAAAGATTATTTTTAAATGATACTTCACATTTACACCTAAGAAATGACATTCATAGAGGCACAATGCAAAATTTTGGGTAGCAGAAGGAAGAGCATGGAAAAATAGAGTAACAACCCTGGATAAATTTGCAACCAACTTTTCAGAGTGCAAGAGTTCTAGCTAAAGTATCATAAATTTTCAGATCAAACAACAGCATAATAAAATTAAATTTAACTTTACAACAATAGGAATATCTATATTACTTTCCCTCCTTTTCATATGAAAATTCCGAAGATGGCCACTTATAAAGCGTATAATTGGTTTTATCAGCTGTCAATTTCTCTATAATGTAACAATTACAATCAAATAGAAATTATATTCTATATAACTTAATGAGATTTCTTCTTTAGATTATAAGTCATACATAATTCCTTCAAATCATACAGTACAGAAACAATCCAAACTTTTAAAAATACAAGCCAAACACATGAAAAATAAATAAAAACCTTGGTTGTATAAGTAGAGCAAGTAAAATCAACATTAATACAGATCTCCATACCTAAAGAAATAAATTAGGAAAAAAGTATAAAGGCAATGTCAAGAGGTCATAATAATTAAAAAGTAAATCTAAGAATTTTCACACTTTTTGTGCTACATATTATATAATCTTGGTACTATTAAAAACAACAAAAGTATAATGTTCTTAGCCATAATACTAATATTACCTTTATGCAAGAGAATTTGTTCAAGGAGATGCACACAGCAATATTAAAGAGTATGTCATCATGATTGCAACTTACATTCAAGTGGTTCAGAAATATGTGTACAAATGTTACAGAGAAAGCAAATATAACTATCTGTTACCTGTTTAATCTAGATCAAAGAAAGTCAAACTACAATTGATCAAATTCAGCTGCATCTAACACTTTGCAGATAAACTTTTATTGGAACACTACCATGCCCATTCACCCATTGTTTATGGTTGCTTTCTCACTACTACAGCTGCAGAACTGAGTACTTGTGAGAAAGACCATATGATCTCCAAAATCTAAAATATTTACTGGCACTTTTCAGAAACACAGTTATCTACATCTGAACCTTCACAAGAAAAAAACCGCTCACTTCCTATTTAAAGACCGTGGTCATAGGTTATCACAGGATGAAGTCTTTGAACCTTTAGTATGTTTGAAATGTTTATTAATCGAAAGTTGGGAACATGTATAATTTTACACATGAATGTTCAAACTCCTCAAGAATACAGGTAAATAAAGATTAAAACAGCTTGAAACAATCATAATACTGACACACTAAAAAGAATTGCTATACAGTTCTTAGTGCAAAAGGAAAAAATTTTAAATAATAATTTAGTGATATTTTTCCTACCTTAAAAGGAATTTATCCTATAGAAATACACAAATGTAAAATGATGAATAGTAATAGCAATGCTTGTTACCTGCCAGATACTGCCAGTACTTCACAAGTTTTTAGACAGATAATCTTCACAACTATCGTATAAATACGGCTACTCTTCCTACTTTACATAGATCTATTAAATGGTACAGCTGAGATTATGAATTCAAGTAATACATCAAAGCCCAAGCTTAACTGCTATCCACCATTGCCTATTCAAAAGGAGACAAAGGAAATGACTGCAAAACACAAAGAACCAATAGAAAAATGAAAACATTCAACTCCTTGGTAATAAAGCAAAATAGTATCTGCTATTAGTTTAGGTAAGTAGACAAAAGTCAATATAGACAAGGGTTAGGTAAGTTGTATAATTTTTATAATAACATTAAGAACTACAGTCAATTTTAAGTATATGCGCCCTATACCTCAATAATTACCATTTATAACATGCATATTCACTTTCCTATTTATAAGCAATGTATATTCAAGGAATTCATGGCAGTTTTTTTCTTGAAAGACTTCATGATACCCTAGAAATAAAAACAAACCAAAGAGCAAATGAACACCAAAATTCTGGAGCTCCAGTGGCACAATTGATTAGCACGCGGTACTTATATGAACATCAAAATTCTATGGTAATAATTAAATTAATAAAAAAAAAAACAATGGCAGTATGATTAACACACATAATAAAAACATTCTTTATTCCTCACAACTCACAAATGACACATTCCCATTTAACAGATTTCTAAATTTGGACCCTAATCTTTTCCAGTTCCTCCCAAGTTATAAAAAAAATACTTTTTACAGACATTTGGAATTTGTCTGGAGCAAGAAAGAACTCTTCCAGATCTCTGAATTTACTATTTCTTTCATCTCTATTCCATGTACTTACAATCACCTTATAAAACTAAAAAAATCACTTCTCAGCATTCAAAACCCACCCCCACCCCATCAGCTCAATGCTTCTAATTACCCCCACAGTACTCTTGTATATATTTGTGTAACAGAATCTGCAGTCCTATATAATAACCTACTTGATTCTGGATTTTAAGAAAAGGTACTATGTTTTTTATTCCTACATCCTAATGCCTACTTAGGGTTATTCAGTACCACTTCATACCCAAGATGATGACTAAAATTAAAAAAAAAAAATACCAATGATTATCAAAGATGTAAAAAAATTGGAACACAACACTGCACATAGGAATGTGCACATTGGAAAACAGCCTGAGTAGTTTCTCAAAAGATTAAGTATAGAACTAAGATATGACTTATCAATTCTGCATGATTATATACCCAAGAAAATTTGAAACATATCCAAACAAAAAGATCTATACAAACACTCAGAGCAATACTATTAGCAATAGCCAAAAAGTGGAAACAACCTAAATGTTCAAATGATAAATGGATAAACAAATGTGATATATGATTTTCTCATGCATTCTATATATGGATTATAAAATTACTATGCTAAGTGAGGGGAGTCAGACACAAACGACATACATGATTTAATTTATATGAAATGTTCAGAATAGGCAGAGCCATCAAGACAGAACACAGGTTTAGTAATTGCCAGAGCTAGAAGAAAGGAGAAACAGAGAAGTGACTGCTAGTGAGTACAGGGTTTCTTTTAGGGATGATAAAATGTTCTAAAATTAGATAGTGATACCAGGCTCCTGATAGGGAGACTCAGCACAACCTCTCCACTGCCTAGGCCACACGCAGGGGTGGGGACAGGGTGAGTCCTGTACCACCTGGGTTCCAGAGTCTCAAGGTTCAGGGTTTCCAGCTGGGGAGCCAGCCTCTTCTTATGTGTAAGCCAGGGGTAGAGGCTGGGCAGCTTCTACAAGGGTGCAGGCCAGGGAGGGGGCATCCACTTTCCAGTTAACTCCCACATCAATCAGTTCTGCACATGGCAGAAAACCGGGCAGTCCAGCTGTATACATCCAGGAGAGGAGAGGAACAAATCAAAGCCCTGGACATACTCATCACCTGGGGAGGACTCAACACAGCATGGTTGGAGCCACAGGAGACAAGACTTTGAGACTAGCTGTTATGATGAGCTATCACACAGCTCCACCTCCATCTCTGGGGGCTGAGGAACTAAAATCCCCAGTTTGGAGACATGTGCAACATGAGTGAGGTTCCCTCCTTTGTCAATGGGGAGAAATATCTCAGAGATGTGGCTGCAGTCCGATAGCAGAACTGGAAACTAGAAGAAGAACTGGATCAGCTACTTGCTGAAGTCTGTCCCCACCAAGAAACCTCCACTGACAGTGGCGGGGAGTTGTGTTCCCAAAGCCAAAGCCAGAACTACAAGACTCAGAAGCAGCATCATGTCGTGGTCATCAGAATGGATGAGACAGCCAGCTTGTATGAGGAGTGGAATCCTGCCAACAAACAGCCAGCTTGTATGAGGAGTGGAATCCTGCCAACAAACTTTTCTGGAAAAAAGAGGACAGTCTCCTATACCATGGTGTAGGATAAAAGAGTTTTCAGGGTTTTTCATACCCTTCTGGTATTAGCCTCTATGGCCAGCACCTGTGGAACTGCAGCCTTCTCATGGCCCAGTGGGTACAAGCATGTGTAAGTGGGCACACCTGGGCCTCAGAGGTGGGGTAAAAGGGCAGCATCACTCTGGGAGAAGAGCGCAGGGAGAAGCATGTCAAGAGAATGCCCAAGGTCAGAAAAAGTAATGAAAGATTCCTGGGGGGGTTGGGGGTTCACCTACTCAGCCTAGACCGCTTACATAGCCAGCCTAGATACCTGTCTCCCAGCTCCCCTGGTCCTGTTCTGTCCTGCCCAGCCTACACTTACACTACACGTAGGAAGCTCCGAAATAAAGGAGCCAGGAGAACCACTCCACACACAAGAGGTTCCTGATGTGCTCAGCCTGGTTACCCTCCTCAAGTAACTCGTGGAGATCTGAGCAGTCTGATGTGCCATCTTCCAGGAGTGCAGGTCCGCACCCAGGAAAAGAACTTAGTTCCATGAAAGATGAGACCAGTGGGTCAAGTATCAATCTATGACTTAGAGTGAGAGGAGTTGGAATGATCGGGGTAAGTGGTGCTATTTGGGTGCATTATTGATGGAAGGGTTGTGCCTAAGGGGAACAATAACTATACAAATATGACCAATGTGTGAAAATAAGAAAAAATTTTAATGAAGTGAAATAGATAATGGTAGTATTTATACAACTTTCTGAAAATACTAAAACCACTGAATTATCAAACCTCTGCCAAGGTGAATCTAAATATTTCACTGATGAAAAATGTAGTAACTTATCGATCAATCAGTATCTTAGAAAAACTAAATAAAAGTGTATCCTGACGGTTGATACAATTAACCTGCCTTCATCACTCTTCATTAAAGATCATGATGGATGCTCTATAGGTAAATGGTTATCAGTACCTTTACACTAGACATCTTACAGCTAAGAATGTTGGGATAGGAGTTAGAAAATTACACCAATACAATAGGCACTGAAGACATTTAGTATTTCTGGACTTCTTTTAAGACAATCAATTTGAACTATATGGAATAACCCATGAAGTTCTAAAAACCTATGCGTGTAGAGGCATAAGTCACCTCTAAGTACATCTGGGAAGTTGTTTTGTTTTTTGTTTTTTTTTAATGATTTAGATCTTAAAACTACTTTAAACAGATTACTATAGTAATGCTAGGAAACAATGGTTCTCTCTGAAGTTTCCTAACCATAATCTCCATTTTAGTTTTTGGGTTTTTTTTGAGACTAAGTCTCACTAATTTTGTCCCTGGAACTGCAGGCTCTCGTTGCCCGGGGTACCACAGACTCAAGCAATCCCCAGCCTCAGCTTCCCAGGTAGCTGGTATTACAGGCGTGCGCCACGGCACCTAGCTATTTTTTCGGACTAGGTCTCGCTGCATTGCCAGGAGCAGGACTGGAACCGCGATCCCTAGCCCCAGCCGCTTCATAGGCTGAAACTTACAGGCTTGAGCCATCATGCCCAGCTCATAATCTTCATTTTAAAGTCAAATACTGTTTAGCATATTTTGAGGTATGTATCCTTTCTATTTTCACTTTAGAAAGTCCAGGGGCAGATACAAAGTTTTAACTAAGTATCTGCTGACTGCAGTGATTTGCAATTAAAGTTACAACTTAAATATGAATAGAATAAACGGCTTAATAATGAACCTTACACTAAGCTATATTACTTAAGCATTATATAGTGGAATAGTCATTTTAAAAGCACAGCTATTTTCTGAGGAAAGCAAGCAGATTTTTATCCATACTATCAAGAATAATTGCATATAATTATTTATATTGACAGAAAGGTTGTATATGTGAATGAGAAAAGAAGCCACTCCCAAATGTGCCACATTTTGGTATTTGAATATTCTGAACTGAAGACAAGCAGCAGACTCAAGAAACTTTATAATCTCTCCCTAAACTACCCAAAAGAATTTAGATAAGGCATCTGGAGGGGGGAGGGGTTTCACCTTAGTAACTATCTGCTAAGCCCCCAAACATAATTACCAAACATCAGCTCTTACTGTGAATTAGCCTCCTCCCCTTTGAAGCCCCAGGCCATTCTCCCATTCCCTTGGTCAGAATGGCATATATACACGCTTCAACTGTCCGACCTGCCTTTGAGTCTCATCTCCTTGAGTTCACTTGTATACATACTTTAGTTTTTCTCCTGTCACATGTCAATTTAATTATTAGACTAGTCAACTTAGAAGAAAATTTCTTTCTGTCCCCACAATGGTATAGATTATCTTTAAAAGAAAATTACTGCCAAAAGGAAAAAAAAATGAAATGTACAAATATCAATTATATATTGTTAAATGGGAAAATGCAAGACACCAAGAAAAGATGATAAATACATTCATATTCTTGAGAAAATAAAAGTATATTTGCCCAGAAATATATATACAATACCATTCATAGTGTTCATCTATGAATTTTTAAATTTTTTCCTGATTTACTGAGCTATAATATCACAGATGTTTCAGATGTACAATATGTAACCTGATATATCATAAAATGATTACACTAAGGTCAGTAAACATATCCATCATCTCAGTTATAATTTGTGTATATTTATTGTTATTTCCTAATTTCTCTTAAACATTCTTTTATTTTAAAAAATTAAGAAAAAGTGAGGGTCTCCTTTTTATGTTTTATGTTGAATGCTTAATGTAAAATAGTTCATCAAGGAACACATTTTTCTTTCCATTAAAAGTTTTTTATAACCTCATTTTAGAGGGAGAAATAGTCTATTTTTCTACTGAACCTAACAAGGTTAATCTCCATTCTCAAAACTAAGGTGACCAATTTTCAATGTCTACCCTTTGAATTTGCTAATTTAGTCTTTCAGTCCTCAGGGAAATTTGTAATGGAAATCTTACATGTGTATATACAAACACATATACATATATATGTATTTGGAAATTAAATATTTTGCAAGGGATTTTTATACATTGTAATCTAATTGCTCCTCACAGCATCACATAATATATCATCATCCATATTTTCAGATGGGAAAATTAAAGTTCAGAAATATTTGATCAAAATTCCCTATCTAGACAGTGTCAGCGCAGATTTGAAATAAGGGTTTCCAACCCCAAAGTTGTAGTATAACACAGCAGTGTTTTTCATTTTATGTATATTTATTGAGAATCAGAAGTTAAAAATCCCTTTTTGAGAAAAAAAATTCCAGTAATTCTTTAAGAAGGAATAAGCTTTATCTAAATCATTTGAACCCAACAATTCTTTGTTTATTCAAAATGTCTTTGTGATAAAAGCACTTAATTTACAACCTCCATAAACTAAACAAAGAGTTTAGTTAGGTAGCCTAGAGCAAAGGTCACACATAAAACTTAATATGACTAAGTTCTATTCTCCTTCTAGTACCAAATTTCTTTGCTGTTTTCCCACCATTTGTTTTAAAAAGAAAACAACTCTCTCAGAATCTCATACAGCTTGACTTAAAAGTTGATCTTTATCCATCTAAACCTTACATTTATATGGACTTGAACATTTGTTTTGGTTATTATAGAAAGTCTTTACATAGTGTAGAAGACAATGAAAGTTCATAATTGTATTACTACTAAGTGTGGGTGAAAGTTTAAAATTAACTCAAAGGTTTCTTTCTCTTTCACCACCTTAAACTGAAGCCTTTTTACACAGTGCATGAATTACTATTATCATTAACTGGCTTCCTAAAAGTCATTCAGTTTGCCTTTGATATGCCCTCCTCTACTTCAGAGAACGCACTTTCTTACCATCTGGTTGGTACCTTAGTCTCTGCCCCTGCATTCTCCCTAGAACTTGGAAGGGACATAGGAAGCAACAATCTCTTGGGAACAAAACCACAGAACAGCGGGAAGAAGACAGATCTTTGACAACATCCCTAGAATGTGGCATCAGCCCAGCAATTCCCATTTCAGACTTTTTAAGACGAGGGAAAATCTTGTTTAGGCCATTTTTGATTAGTTTTTTGCTGCATAAAGTCAAAATGACACAAATACTCCTTAGCATGTGTTCTTCCCAGAGTTAAAAGGCAAAAAGATTTGCTCTCTCATCTCTGCAATAGCTGAAAACTTTTAAATGTTATTAACAATTTCTACATTTAAAAAGCAACATGAAACTTTGTTTATTCTTCTAGCCACTCATTGGAGGCCCATACATATTTTCAAAAAAACAATTTTTTCAAATTCATAATGTGATAACAATAAACACTCAGTAGAAACTGCACTTCCAATTTAGAATGTTGCTTTTTTCCAAGACAGCCAGTCAGTCGAGGCATCACAAGAGTTAAATTACCAATACCCTACAATGTACAGTATTTAATAAATTACACAAGATATTCAACACCTTATCATAAAATACTTATGTTTGATGATTTTGCACAACTGTAGCACAACTGTTCTGGGTAAATTTAGATAAGCTAGTTAAGCTTGGATATTCAGTAAGCTAAGTCTATTAAAAGCATTTTCAACTTAAAACATTAAGTCTAGTTAATATTCATCACTATCCTTCACTATACATCATACTGGGATTTTTTTAATTTTTTTATTTTTTTTAATTTTTATTTATTTATATATAAATTTCACAACATTGTAATCCCAGGGATTTTACCTCCCCCAACCTCCCCCCTCCATTCCCTCCTCTTCCCCTCCTGCTCAAAGTTGTGTGCTTCAGTTTGGTGCTTAGCTTGTTTTGACTTTTCCTCAAGGCTTTTGTTTATTTTTTCACTATACTATATCCCATGTATTAGTGAAACCATTTGGTTTCTGTCTTTTTCTTTTTCTTTTTTTTCTTTCTTTTTTTTTTTTTTTTTT